>JACCPG010008346.1:0-18576 GCA_016069955.1 Drepana arcuata | reverse complement strand
GCGAGTCTATTGCTAAGCGAGAGTACTGTAGTACGAATTATACGCGAGTCTATTGCTAAGCGAGAGTACTGTAGTACGAATTATACGCGAGTCTATTGCTAAGCGAGAGTACTGTAGTACGAATTATACGCGAGTCTATTGCTATGCGAGATTATTGTAGTACAAAACTTACCGTATATGGGTAGATCATAGTACGGGTTGATGGCAACGAGAACGATGCCGCAGTATGTATAGATGGCGTTGCGATCGCAGAACCTGTGAATCAAATCGTCCATTATCAAGTAAATTTATACTTATTACAAGTAACTGACGAATTTCAAAATACATTCCCACCTATTGGTATTTACATTCGACTGACACAAATGACGTTTGGATTCATGTCAACATGATGTTCGTAAAAACAATTTTTACATACACACATAACATTACGCCGAGTCCCTAACGAGGTAGGTGGAGAGTACAGAGCGCCAGTTCTCTCTAGACTTACATACCTCTTTCGCTTCGTCCACATTCATCAGTCTCTTCATACATCCTCATCGGTTTCGAGTACTCTTGATGTTCCCGTCCTTGAGCGCCCGATCGATTTGATCCAGGTAGTTCTTCCTCTGCCTCTTCTTGCACACACTTTTGCTTTGTATATCTGTTTCATCAATCTTTCTTCACTCATCCTTTCT
Source organism: Drepana arcuata (assembly GCA_016069955.1). NCBI lineage: Eukaryota > Metazoa > Arthropoda > Insecta > Lepidoptera > Drepanidae > Drepana > Drepana arcuata. Next base: position 17,902 of record JACCPG010008346.1, on the reverse strand, counting down.
ATGTGTCCAAACCAACGTAACATGCCTTTCTTCATCTTTACAATCACGCCCTCATTCACGCCAGCTGATTTGCGAATCTCTTCATTGCGGATTCGATCTAATATCGTTACGCCGCACATTTTTCGAAGAGATCGCATCTCAACTGCATTCAAGCTATTTTCATACTTCCTCTGTCATACCCAGGATTCGCTGCCATACAATAAGGTAGGTACCAATATCGCGTTATGAATAGCAACTCGAGCATTCTTGCTCAGACTTCTACTGCCCATCAACGCCGACATGGCTCCACACAAAAGTGTGTGCAAGAAGAGGCAGAGGAAGGCCACGTTACAACTACCTGGATCAAATAGATCGGACTCTCAAGGACGGGAACGTTAAGAGTACTCGAAACCGACGAGCATGTATGAAGAGACTGATGAATGTGGACGAAGCGAAAGAGGTATGTAAGTCTAGAGAGAACTGGCGCTCTATACTCTCTGCCTACCCCGCTAGGGGCGTGATGATATGTATATGTGTATGTATGTAATAATACACAAATAAAATTCACGCCTTCTCCTAAGGGGTGATATCTACACAACCACTTTCCGCCGTGAAATATATTTTAGGTGTCAACGTGACAGGGGTGTGTCTTATCACTGTACTCAAGTTCAGGAAAACTCATTGGTACACTCGGGATTCGAAACCTTTCTTGAAAGGTTAGGTTGAGGTCACAGTTAATCTTGTCCAATTAGGATGGGAGATCCCTTTGTGGAAAAACCGCATCCTGAATCTCTCTAGCAGTATTTTAATTTATCGCGATAAGACAGACAGACGCGACAGTGGGACTTTTTATCATAGCATGAAGTGCAAACATATTCGACATTTGTTCAAATACAATAGAATCGTATGTATACACAGATGGTGCAAATTTGGGAGGAATGTGTGCGCATGAGTTTGACAATACGTCCTTTCGCATCACATGTTACATTCATATATATATACATATGACTACTCCTATCCCTTGAGTAGTAGCGTAATTATATACCTATAGGTAGCCTTCCTCAATAAACGGCCTATCATATATATGATTACTGCTCCGCTCCCTTGGGTAGTAGCATGACGATATGTAGCCTATAGCCCTCTTCAATAAACGTGCTATCATATATATGATCACTGCTCCGCTCCCTTGGGTAGTAGCATGACGATATGTAGCCTATAGCCCTCTTCAATAAACGTGCTATCATATATATGATCACTGCTCCGCTCCCATGGGTAGTAGCATGACGATATGTAGCCTATAGCCCTCTTCAATAAACGTGCTATCATATATATGATCACTGCTCCGCTCCCTTGGGTAGTAGCATGACGATATGTAGCCTATAGCCCTCTTCAATAAACGTGCTATCATATATATGATCACTGCTCCGCTCCCATGGGTAGTAGCATGACGATATGTAGCCTATAGCCCTCTTCAATAAACGTGCTATCATATATATGATCACTGCTCCGCTCCCTTGGGTAGTAGCATGACGATATGTAGCCTATAGCCCTCTTCAATAAACGTGCTATCATATATATGATCACTGCTCCGCTCCCATGGGTAGTAGCATGACGATATGTAGCCTATAGCCCTTCTTCAATAAACGTGCTATCATATATATGATCACTGCTCCGCCCTTGGTAGCATGACGATATGTAGCCTATAGCCCTTCAACAAAACGTGCTATCATATTTATGATCACTGCTCCGCTCCCTTGGGTAGTAGCATGACGATATGTAGCCTATAGCCCTCTTCAATAAACGTGCTATCATATATATGATCACTGCTCCGCTCCCTTGGGTAGTAGCATGACGATATGTAGCCTATAGCCCTCTTCAATAAACGTGCTATCATATATATGATCACTGCTCCGTTCCCATGGGTAGTAGCATGACGATATGTAGCCTATAGCCCTCTTCAACAAACGTGCTATCATATATATGATCACTGCTCCGCTCCCATGGGTAGTAGCATGACGATATGTAGCCTATAGCCCTCTTCAATAAACGTGCTATCATATATATGATCACTGCTCCGCTCCCTTGGGTAGTAGCATGATGATATGTAGCCTATAGCCCACTTCAATAAACGTGCTATCATATATATGATCACTGCTCCGCTCCCTTGGGTAGTAGCATGATGATATGTAGCCTATAGCCCACTTCAATAAACGTGCTATCATATATATGATCACTGCTCCGCTCCCTTGGGTGGCGGATAGATAGTCGTGCTTGAGAGACGGCGATGAGCATGATCGGCATCAGCTGAAACTGATCTCCTCTTTACAATTTCACGACTAATTTTATCCTACGGATTTGCGTGAATGCTCAACTCAATTTAAGTTACCGGCAACGCCCGATAAGTAATTGTTCAAACAATGACTCAGAACGATAAATATAAACGTTCACATACAAGATAGAGAACACGTAGGTACATAGCGAACGGAAGGAATTTGATTATTGCGTTATCAAAAGCGGGTTTAAGTTAATTTTATAACGTTTGTATATGGATTTGGTATGTATCTATACATACATACATATCATGACGCCGAGTCCCTTACAAAGTAGGCAGAGAGAATAAAGCGCTAGTTCTCTCTAGACTTAGATATTCTCTTTCGCTCATTCTCAGTCTCTTCATACATGCTCGGTGGTTTAGAATACTCTTGACGTTCCTAACTAGAGTGGATTATATAACCACTCTAGTTAGGTACGGCAATAGCTGTACCCGCGACTTCACCCGCGTGGAATTTAACAAAAAAAAAATTAATTACTAAAATAAAAGGAGCCTAAATTACTCCTTTTTACATCATCTAACTGGGAGTGAAAGTCCCGTCTAAATCGGTCCAGCCGTTTCGGAGATTAGCCTGAACAAACAGACAGACAACATTCAAAAAAAATTCTAGTACCGTGTATACATCAATATGAGTTTAGTAAAAAGTGGTAATTTTAATATTACAAACAAACACTCGCAATTTTCTTTATTTGTATACATATTTAGTATATGCATCATCACGCCGAGTCCCTAACGGGGTAGGCAGAGAGTGTAGAGCGCCAGTTCTCTCTAGACTTACATACCTCTTTCGCTTCGTCTACATTCATCATTCTCTTCATACTTGCTCGTCGGTTTCGAGTACTCTTGACGTTCCGGTCCTTGAACGTCGAGCGAGCGGCGAAGCTGGGCGGGACAGCTAGTATAATATAATAATAATAATAAATAAGGAAAGTATATGCAATAGTATAAATAGCACAATACCTGACTTTAAGATTGTGTAGCACTGCAGGCTCGTGGAGATACGAAAGCGAAGTGAGGTCATTCTGACCTATTAGTAGAGACGGATTCCTAAGGGGGGGCATTTGCTTCTCATCTGAGATCTGTTGATTTAAAACATAACATAACAATTAACAATATTATCAAAAGACAGTTGACAAAAGACAGACAAATAACTAACTACTTAAAGATAAAATATTTGACCCAAATCGGTATCCTCTGCCTACCCCCTCGGGGGCCCTTGTGGGAACCGGTGAGGATATATATACACCCTTGAGGGAAGGCGTGAGGATAAGATATATATATATATAAAATACAAAGGTTAACTGGTAGAGAATGCCTTCGGCATTAAGTTCGCCTTTGCAATAATGTTTGCAGGAAGTTTTAATAAAATAAAATAAATATATATATAATAAATATATCTGCCTACCCCTTCGGGGACCCTTGTGGGAAGGCGTGAGGATAAAAAAAAAAAAAAAAATATATATATATAGGTCTGCAGTAGGTGCAGAGGTGTATAGGTAATACCCACACACCCACTTTCCGCCAGAGGTATATTAGGTGCCAACGTGACAGATGGCGAGTTTATCGCCATCTTAATTAATATATATTAAGTGAAACATAGTGTTTTTTTTTTCTTTATTGGGCCATAAAACAGTTACATATTAAGACTTAAGTTTAAGAACTATAACTACATCATTAGGTTAATATGTAACCCACATCAAATGTCCACAACATAATGTGACAGATTTACTATACATTACGCATGATGTGCGCATACAAAGTTGTGTGTTGTGTTATACTCCTCTGCTTACCCCTTTAGAGACGTTTATCGGAAGGTGTGAAGATACATATGACATAATTACATAAAGAGTGGCAGAAGTAACTGCTATTGTAGTAACCATACCATTAAGGGAATTGCAATGAATGAATGAATGAAATTGAATGGCAATCAAAATGGTCATATTTAAACTTGCAACTTTCGTGTGCAGGTGACTACTCAAACCACTTGATCACCAGGGCTCATCAGCCAAGTAGTAATAATAATAATAGCTACCTTTATTTGTCGCACATCACTGGACTGGTCCAGCTTTACGATTAGAACTCCAGATCGATAGTCAGATGTCACAGTAGCACTCTCCCACACCTTCTCCGGATGCTCCACCCATATTCGGGCACCCTGAAATTAATATTAACTTTAAAAAAGTATTGGATGACTACATTCATAATAATAATAATAATATACCCTCACGCCTTCCCACAAGGGTCCCCGAAGGGGTAGGCAGAGGTGTATAGGTAATACCCACGCACCCACTTTCCGCCATAGGTATATTAGGTGCCAAGGTGACGGATGACGAGTCCATCGCCGTTACTCAAGCACGACTATACATACGCCTTTGAATTTCTTCTCAGACGTATGCAGGTTTCCTCTCGATGTTTTCCTTCGCCGTAAAGCTCGTGGTGTGACTAATCACTGTACTTAAGTTCAGAAAAACTCATTGGTTCAGTCGGGATTCGAACTTGCGACCTTTGCATCGCAGGCAACTGCTCGAAGAAAACAAAAAATATCTAGACTTATGCTAATCCTGACTGTACCAATGAGTTTTACAGAATGTAAGTATAGTGATTAGTCACACCATGAGCTATACGGTGAAGGATAACATTGAGAGGAAACTTGCATATATTTGAGTAACAGAGATAGACACATCAACTGTTACATTGGCACCAAAAAGATCGGGCAGAAAGTGGGTGTGTGGATACTACCAATAGACCTCTGCCTACCCCTTCGGTGACCCTTGTGGGAAGGCATTTGGATATATTATTTTGCAATGAATAGTGACATACATTTTGATTCATAGGTGGGTATGTTCATACTCGATATAATATGCAATATCTTCATGATGTCATAGAGAATTAACACTTCCCTACCCCGTGAGTGACTCGGGGTGATGATATAGTGACATTATTTCATAGTGACATTATTTCCAATAATTTCCTTGGGGATTGTGAAGTATTACATTTTTCTACTAAAAAGTAGATAGTGTATTGTGTACAATATTGTCATTTTACTTTCAGTGATGTCAAGCAGGTTAATTGGAAACTTTATCTTTCATATCTTTGATCTGATACAAGTAAGGTATACCTACATCCTCAAAAGTAAAAAAAAAACATTTTGATAAATACATTCATGTTAATTCCAATAAAACAACTTTTTTTTCTTTATTCACAGTCTAGTAAACTGTATTTATATACAAGATGTTCCATTGAAAGTGTAATCAGATTAAAAAGTGAATATAATAACACCAATCATAAAGATAAACAGATGAAATTATTATTATGTCATTGTACGTAAGCTCAAGAACCGGATAATTGCATCTTAATTAATAATTCATAAGGCTGTAAAAAAGAATATTACATGCAATCTGACATAGATAGTAAAAGTGCTGTAACATTTAAAATTCATAACAAAAAACGTAGTAACTATAGCGATATAAGCATTTAAAAGATTTGACAACGACGGGGTAGGATTAAAACCTAACTTAAGGACATTCTAAATTTAAATTTTGATAAACCAAAGAAATTACATATTTTAAACCATTTCACCAAAAAGTTTTTACCTTCGTGTATAGCTCCTTCGTCGTCATTTTGTGAGTTTTTGTTCAAACTTCTTCAATAAATATAATTTAATTTCTTATTTCATTTCACCACCAGTTCATAACATTTAATTTCCATTTTACAATATAAGGTAGATTGAAATCGCAATTTTTCCGAATAAGCGAAACGTCACTGATTTGTTATTGACATTTTAGGATCGGTGTTATCAGTATTTATTGACAAATTACTATGAAGCTTGTGTTAAAACTACAAGACTTTCCTCTCTAGTCATACTCATAATTGTCACCAGGAAATCTCGATAGTCTTATAAGAAACTTATTAGATCACAAAAAATACTGACAAGCCGACAATTCAACAATACGAATCGAAAGCTCGGTTATCTTTAAGATTCCCACGGTATTGCACCATTAAAAAACGAATATAGGTCAAAACTACGTCCCGTTATACGCAGAATTTATTTATATATTATTACTTTAATGAATATTAAAATAAAATTAGTACAACGGAAGTATTTTTCATTCTTTAAGATATTAAGGTTGATTAAAATTAAAATGAAAGAGAAGTATTTATACAGAAAGTGTTTATTTCATACATAAAAACATTCCTACATCAGTAACATATAATAAATAGCAATTGTTAATGCTCAGACTAAATGCTAAAATCATTATTATCGCTAAATCGCTTTTATCCGTGTTCGTAAATTAAAAGTGGTCATTGGTAGCACGTCTTGCAGAGGCTAAAGGATTACTTATTTTCTTGAGAAGGGAACCACGCCTGGCAAGCTTCAGTAGCAATCTCGCACAGAGCTGTGAACGCTTTGCTTCGGTTATCATATTCTGAAAGGAGAAAAGAGTTTACTCAAATTGTTTGCAACAATCCTATATACATGTTCACGCCTTCCCACAAGGGCCAAAACTAAGGATAGCGAAAGAAACTGTGGGTAAAGCGAGAGGTCTGTAAGTCTAGAGGGAACTGGCGCTATACTCTCGCCTACCCCGTAAGAGACTCGTACTGATACTCACCGGAGAGCCCTCTCTTGCCGAACATGATTCCGTTCATGGGTGCGTTTTTATAGTTAGCTTCCGCGAACTGAGCCAAGGAAACGAGGACGATAAAGCAGAAGATAGCCATGGTGTATCTAGTCATCTTGGTAGATATCTGTAACATGTAATTATAATCTGTAGTGAAAACAGTCGCTGGTAGCAGATACAAGAAAATGCCGATACCGCTGCCCCGTAGACAAAATATTTTTCCGTCAGCGTTAATTTCGACATTCGATTCTAAAAATTCTTCCGAAGATTCCGTGTAAGCTAATCGAGGGACTCAGGACGAAGGAATCAGGAGAGGGGCTACCACCACTGAGGAAAAATCTCTTTCTGCTCACGCTCACGCTATCTTATGTCTGGCAATGACAATGGGTGCGGTTTTTTAATGCTATATATCAAATAAAGCTGCATAAAAAGTGTTTGTCTAGGGGGACTGATGTGTTAAAGGACAGCGTAAGTTTTCTCAGTGGCTATGTGTTTGTACAAAATTAAGATCCAATAATGGGTCAAATTCTACTCATTAATAAAAATCAAAAACTTATAGTCAACGTAAGAGACACAGGGAGTTTTTATTGAATTTCGCCGTTTCCAAGAAAATAAAACGACGACATAATAGTATTAATATGATAGGATACATTATTAATCTAATGTACATATTATTATCTAATAGTGATTACTAAAATGGAGGAGCAATCTAGTCTTATTATTATTACTAATACCATAGCATAGTGCAGTTATCCTCTGCATCAAGCTATTTGCAGATTCCCCGTAAATGCAAATATTATAAACTTGTGAGGATGTTTGTATTTCTTGTAACAGAAACATGAAAATTTAAACTCGAAGAAAAAAAAAATTTAACAATGTAAGAATATCTTCTATAAAAATAAATAAGACAAAAAGAACTTACTATTATTCTTGGAGAGTTTCTTGTAGCTGGTATCCCCAATGTTGGCAGATGTCAACTGATGCTGCTGAGATATTTTCCCGCCAATTTATAGTGCAAAATCTGGAACATTGCGGGCAATGGACGCCGACCACTCAATTATTGGATTACTGGATACTGACCGCATATTGACATTGTTAAGAGCGCTTAATTTGCGCGTCTTCTCAAGGGATTATAACTTTGTTAGTGCATGGGATTAAGAAAATATTGACGTATACCTACATACCAAATTTGCAACGATATTAATGCTGAAACTAAATGTGTTTTTTTAACCAAAAGACACATCATCATCATCATGATATCATCACGCCGAGTCCCAACGGGGTAGGCAGAGAGTATAGAGCGCCAGTTCTCTATAGACTTACTTTACACATACCTCTTTCGCTGTATAATTGTAATCCTTACTAATATTATAAATGTGAATGTAAGTTTGTTTGTTACGCTTTCACGTAAAAACTACTTAACCGATCGTCATAAAACTTTGTACACATATTCTTGGAGGTATTAGAAGTAACATAGGATAATTATTATTGAAAAAAAAATTTTATGAAAGATACAAAAGCCGTCCACGCCGACGAAGTCGCGGGCACAGCTAGTTGATATATAAGTGGTAAATTTTGTTCACTGGAACAAACCATGTGTTTAATTTCATCCAATTCCGTTCAGTAGTTTTTGCGTGAAGGAGGACACAAACTTTCATACTAATAGAGAGAGGTAGGGCATAACGGTTGCCCATTCGAATTTGGAGCTGCCCGACTGGGGCAGGACCTCCAACTTATAGAAGTCCGTAGCCAAATAACACAATTCATTGTGCTGTGTTCCTAAGTGGTGAATAAGGTTTCCAGTAATGAGCTCCTTGGGGAGGGGGGAGGATTGCTACATTGTGTTGGCCGCAGAGGGATTAGTCCTATGATACTGTCAACACAGAATGACTCTCCGAACACAGAGTAGCAACGCGCAAGTGATACTTCGGTATTGTAAGCGTAAATAGGCTGCGGTAACCGTTTTCTATCGGGTGGCCGTATGCTTCTTTGCCTCTCTTGTTGTATAAAAAAAATGCATTTGATATATATATAATTAGTATATTTTGTTATTGGAACAAACCGTATCATATTGTGTTCAATAATCTATTGTGTTCTTCAGTGGAGACCTCGACTAGGCAAACGTAGTGTAGGACGCCCTCCGGCCAGGTGGGATGACGATTTGCGAAGGACTGCTGGCAGATGCTGGATGCGGCAAGCTGAAGACAGGGTGCTATGGCGCTCATTAGGGGAGGCCTATGTCCAGCAGTGGATTAGAGTGGGCTGATGATGATGATGATGATTCCAAGTTTTATCCAATTCTGTTCAGTAGTTTTTGCGTGAATGAGTAACAAATACACACAAACTTTCATAATAATATTGATAGAACAGCATATTTTCCCCTGTGTTAAGACAGGGGATGGCACAGGGATTCCCTCGGGCTCTACATGCAATAATTGCAAAGAAACTCGTTCAAACATCCAATCGAGTCCTTAATTGAGTTCAATCTTCAATTTATATTTAGCTAGACAAGGCTTTGACTGGTATAAAAGGGTAGGTTTCATGTGCAAGAGTACCAGACCTCTACAAGCTGTGTAGACAAGACATCACGTTACGACAACCCGTTCAGTAAGTTTGTTAAAATTATAGTGCATGCGTACTTACAGGGTAGTTCAGAGATTGGGGTAGTTGCCCAAATATATAGGGCACACTATAAGGAATTACATATCCTCAATAGCGAGTCCGTTGCCGTTACTCAAGCACATCGAGCCTCTGAATTACTTCTTAAACGTATGCAGGTTTGCTCTCGAGGAATTACATGCATATACATAACTATCATCAAAGCCGTGGTGGCCGAGTGGTTCGAGCAGTTTCCTGCGACACAAAGATCGCATGATCGAATTCGAACTGTACCAATAAGTTTTTCTAAACTTAAGTACAGTGATTAGTCACACCACGAGCTTTACGGTGAAGGAAAACATCGAGAGGAAACCTGCATACGTCTGAGAAGAAATTCAAAGGCGTATGTATAGTCGTGCTTGAGTAACGGCGATGGACTCGCCATCTGTCACGTTGGCATCTAATATTCCTCTGGCGGAAAGTGGGTGTGTGGGTACTACCTATACATCTCTGCCCACCCCTTCGGAGACCCTTGTGTAAATTAGCTGATGTGTCATAGGATTATCAACTGTTCGTGCAAAGTCGAGGTTCTAGATAATTTTGTTTTCAGAAGCAATCAAAATGCGTGTGCTCGTTGCCCTCTGCCTCGTTGCTGTGATGGTCTACCTCCACGCCGCAGAAGCTACTTATAGGAAACCACCATTCAACGGGTCAATATTCGGCAAGAGGGGTAATGTTGGTAAGGACCCCTCTACTTACATACATTCCATCTACCTATGGTACGTCAAAAGATGTACAGTTTAGATCCATGTGGAGTGGTTCGATTATTCGCCTTCAAATATTAACTGTACCGAGTTATGCACTTAAGTACAGTGATTAGTCACACCACGAGCTTTACGGTGAAGGTTAACATCGAGAGGAAACCTGCATACATAGGTATATAAGCGCTCGCCATCTGTCACGTTGGCCTACCCCACAGGGGGTGGCCGTAGCTGTGTTGTTTAGCACATGAAAGTGTCAGGCTGGAGGCCTAGGTTTCGCCATTGCCCGGTTCAGTAGCAAAAGTTCCCGAAATCCTTACTAATATTACAAATGTGAATGTAAGTTTGTTTGTTTCGCTTTCACGTAAAAACTACTTAGCCGATCATCATAAAACTTTGTACACATATTCTTGGAGGTATTAGAAGTAACATAGGATACTTTTTATTGAAAAAAAAAATTTATGAAGGATACAAAAGCCACGCCGACGAAGTCGCGGGCACAGCTAGTTAAATAATAAAAATAAAAAAAAACTCACGTTCGCTCTTAAATATGTTGGGTGGCGCCGCAGAAGGCGAATCCTTCGTTGTTTCTCAAGCACTACTGTACATACGTCTTAAATTTAAGCAGATTTTATCAAGTTTTTTTTTATACAACAAGAGTGGCAAACAAGCATACGGCCCACCTGATGGGAAACGGTTCCTGTAGCCTATTTACGCTTACAATACCGAAGTATCGCTTGCGCGTTGCCACTCTGTGTTCGGAGAGTTATACTGTGTTGGGAACAAATTTTATATGTCTAATTATACATACATATATACATATCATCACGCCAAGTCCCTAACGGGGTAGGCAGAGAGTATAGAGCGCCAGTTCTCTCTAGACTTACATACCTCTTTCACTTCGTCCACATTCATCAGTCTCTTCATACATGCTCGTCGGTTTAATTAATGTCAAATGTCTAATTATTTCATGCAGAATACGAGACTACGGGCAGAGCATTGTCTGCCATGTGTGAAATTGCCGCTGAAGCCTGCCAGGCGTGGTACCAGTCCAATGAAAACAAGTGAAGTCGGGGCAACCGTATACCTACATTGTGCTTTCCTTTAGCTTTACAAATATAATCCAGTTTTTAATCGCTTGTCTAAGACTGAGCTATGTATAATCACTTTGGATAGCCTATGTATTAATTAATAAAATGATGTATTAAAACCGCAATTTTTTTTATCATCCTTTTTTTAGTTTGTTTCAACGCGCTTAGGTCAGGAAACAGTCATACGAACTAAAAAAATTTTGCATAAAGACGGGCCCCGCTATTCTTCCCTATAGTGTAACCTTCCACTAATGTATGAGTTCGGTACACACTGATTACCTATGAGTGCACACGCACACTTACAATGAATAGACTCGGGTCATACTCCCCGCATCCCGCGACCCCCTCGACTAGACATTGGTGGGGCGCGTATTCGTGAATGGCACTATCTATATAGCAACTTATATATTCCTAAGGGAACAGAGTGCCGTTGTTTAAGTACATACTCACGGAAGGATTAAACTTACAAATGGAGTTTGCTAGACTCAAACATTAGCGGTTATTGGACACTATTAACAATTAATATTATACAGCCGTGGTGACTGAATGGTTCGAGTAGTTGCTTGTAACACAAAGATTTCACGTTCGAATACCGACTGTACGTAACAATGAGTTTTTCTGAAAGCACAGTGATTAGTCATACCAGGTGTCCATCAAAATATCGAATTGACACCTGCATACGTCTGAGAAGCAATTCAAGGTGTATGTATAGTCGTGCTTGAGTAATTTTGATGGACTCGCCATCTGTCACGTAGGTACCTAAATTATATCTCTGGCGGAAGGTGGTTGTGTGGGTACTACCTATACACCTCTGTCCACTGAACTGACCACTCCTTCGGGGACCCTAGTGGGCATGGGTGAAGATATATTTTTATTTATACAGAAAGGTCTCGCATTGTGTGTTTTCAAAGGAGTTTCCTTCGTTTCCTTCGTCGAGAGTTAAGTTAGCCCGTTAAGGTTTTAGTTACCCAAAGAGTTCAGGTCAGCATGCAGATCTTCCTCACGCCTTCCCCCAAGGGTCCCCCAAGGGTCCCCGAAGGGGTAGGCAGAGGTGTATAGGTAATACCCACACACCCACTTTCCGCCAGAGGTATATTAGGTGCCAACGTGACAGATGGCGAGTCCATCGCCGTTACTCAAGCACGACTATACATACGCCTTTTAAATTTCTTCTCAGACGTATGCAGGTTTCCTCACGATGTTTTCCTTCACCGTAAAGCTCGTGGTGTGACTAATCACTGTACTTAAGTTTAGAAAAACTCATTGGTACAGTCGGGATTCGAACTTGCGACCTTTGCGTCGCAGGCAACTGCTCGAACCACTCGGCCACCAAGGCAGATCTTCAAGGAGAAAATAAGATCATGCAGGGTCCAACAACGCGTGAGCTATATCCCCTAGTGTTGCAGGTTACCGCTTACCATCAGGCGGACCACTCGCATGTTTATCACCTTAGTGTGAGAAAATCTATGGTTGGCTGGAAGAGTGAGTTGTTATCGAGCTACCTATCTTAGTCTAAAGGCGCAATACCAAGCATATCACACGTGTGTCATCCTAATGCTAAAGGATAGCAGTACGTATACGGTTAGCATTATAAGGAACGAATATTTTATTCTTGTAGCAGCATTACTGTTCCTTGCAGTTAAGAAGACTTCATTCACCGTAGGAATGGAACGCCACCCAATATAGCGAGCCATCCGGCTATGGTTTTCAGTGACATCAATCCAAAAATTAAGTAGTTTATTTTATATATAGGTACCTGTCTACGTAGAGCACATATAGATTTATAGTTATACTAGGTCAGTCTCCCTGAAAATACTATGAAGGCAAGATACAAATACATAACAATAATCATAAAAAACACAAATTCATAGACTTAAATAGAAAACAAAACGTAGAACGGACTGTTTCGTATGTGTTGTCATTTGCAAACTTGACTGTCAAATTAACCCATGTGTTTAATTAAACGTCAAAAATCTACATGATAATTGGTGAATTTCCCGAAGCTACTACGACAGTGAATCATTTTCACCAATCAGAAAAGTTTAATTTTAAGCTGATTCTGGAAAAACTGGAAATGAGAATTATCACTTTACTCTATCTGTCTAATGGCTGCTAGTTTTTACGTTTAAAGTAAGTGGAAAATTACTGTTTACCAAGTGATATACTGATTTTTGAGACGTGTATTGTGTTCTAACAACGTGAATATATTAGAATACATTCAGTGCAACGAAATCCGTCTGCCTCTCCAATTGTATTGACGAGTTGCAAGCGGCGACCAGTGCTCAGGTAACAATTTTACAAATAATCATATTTTAACGGTGTATATTAATGTCGAAACGCAAACAGCGCGTCTTCTTCCAATTCCGGTCTTATTGCGTAGTGTGTATCGATTGTACTTTGTGTCATTTACTGCGTTTTCCAGTCTATATGAAGGCAATTGACGTGTGTATTTGAGCTAACTATATTACCTTTTAGATACGTAGTGAATAATTATCAATGTAGTGTCAACAATTGTCGTAATTGACGTTTCAGGAATTAACTAAATTGTTCTGTATTTAATTTGACTTAGTAACTGGTTGGGAACATTAAGTAAGTTTTCCTTTTTTATATTATTTACCTTGGGTAGGCTTAAATAGACTACATTACAAGTTTGACTTCATTTGAATTCGTTTACATAATGTTATGAATATATACTTATAAATAGCACTGCCACCGCAATGGACTCGCCATCTGTCACATTGGCACCTAATATACCTCTGGCGGAAAGTGGGTGTGTGGGTATTACCCTCTGCCTACCCCTTCAGGTACCCTTGTGGGAAGGTGTGAGGAAATAGCACCTGCACGGAGCATAAGCTTCATTTTAATTTTCAATATAACAGCTTCTTCCCTATAATGTAAAAAGAAAAATATATTAGTTTACAATTATTTGTATGTTTTGACTAAGATTGATTTTCAGATAGGCATTTCAAAATTTATTTTAAGTTATTATTACAGCATTATCATTGTCTTGTATAAACTCAATTGTAATATAATAATATATGCTACTACACATACTATACGCCTAACCACATGTGCCCTGAAATGGAGCAGAGATGTACTGTACCCACATGCCTGCTTTTTACTTGACATATATTATGTGACTGACAATGAACCCCAAGCTAGTTCTCATTATTATGTCAATTGTAACAATTAAGCAAATATAACATTGACATAAATATGTACTCCTTTGTCAACAAGAATTTTGAGGAATTACAACACTAACTTACGAACATATTGGCCTCGTGGCTTAGTGGTTTTTAGTAGACACTTGAAGAGTATAGACTAGAATTAAACTCATCTATCCTAAAGAGTTTCTGTACTTGAGATCAGTGACCTATTGTCGATGGCCACAAATTTTATAGTGAAGGATACATATTAAGGAAAGTTCTAATGTCTGAGAAAAGGCATAAACATAGGCCTAATGTCCTTTTTTAAAATAAAAATATATATTCACTAACAGTCTGAAATGCTGCAGTTTTTTCAAAATTTATGGATATAGCAAACATTGCCAATGATCTTAACTTTTACAAAGGTGATAATTTTACCTTCACAACATAAGGGATTTTGAAAAGGTTGTCAGAGGTGTATTGACAACCTCATTTTACCAGTGATATATTGAAGTTTTGGGAATTAATTAAAAACAAAATTTGGACATTAATCATAAAATTAAAAAAAATATAATATCCAGTGTTTTTGGTAAGGAAGTGCAAATGTGAAATTTATTATGAAAAGTAGTGTTTCTTTATTTTCAGCAAGTAAGAAGACCAAAGGAGGACCAAATGACATCATTAAGTGTGTACCAATAGGTACACTGCTGAAGGACTTAAGCTTGCACTGTCGCAAGTCATAAAAAAAAGATACAATTTGACATAAGAATTATGTATGACACAGAGCCAGAAGTGAAAAAACAGAAGATACATGATGAAAAACCATTTGTTTCCTATATGCATGACGTAATTTACTCCAAGAAAAATCTTGAAGCTGTCTTGAGTGATGATCTCTATAAACCATTACCAATAACCAATATGTATGTTGGTCATATAAAGAATCCAAAAGATATATCGAAAGTCCTGCATATACTCAATGAAAAGATACCGTTAAAGGGCTTCCAACACTTGAAAAGAGTTCTTAGACACGATATATTGCTTTGCCCCACGAATTACTTGGACTCTTTAACCCAGGAGTCAATCCAGGACTTTATTAATTCGCACACAAGTGAATTGACTCACGCCTTTGATTATTTCAAAACAGTTGAAGTACTATCTCAGGCCCCAAAAACAAGAATGCAGTTGAATGAGTCCAAAAAATGGTCCTACAATTTCCATCCGAACAAGCACTTAGAGCTAATGATGAGTGATAATATTTTCTCGTCTACAGAGTTGCAATTGCATAGAACTTATATGGGTATAACATTTGAAATTTACAACTGGTATCACACACAGAGGAAATTAGAGGCAGAACATATTCTGTCCAGTGAACTGAATGCTTCATTAATAGTTGACCCTGTGAGTAACACAATCGTAGCATCAGCGTTTGATAATAGACACATTCACCCCATGCAGCACGCAGCCATGTTGGCCATAGACAACGTCGCCCAGACCCAGAATGGGGGAGCTTGGAATGTGACAAAGGAGGCAGAATCGTTTCATGCCTTTGACCCAGATTTAGTTGAGCATTTGAAAAAAAAGTTCAGTTCGTTTGCCCTTTATAGTTCTGTAAAGCAGAAGCTTTGTATAGCGAAAGAAGATGTGTCCTACTTGTGTACTGGTTACGATGTGTATTTGCTGAGGGAACCATGTGTTATGTGTGCGATGGCCTTAGTACACGCGAGAGCGAAAAGGGTATTCTTCTGCTACCACAATCCTCAGCATGGTGCTCTGAAGACCGTCACCAAATTGCAGTGTGTACCGTCTTTGAATCACCATTTTGAAGTGTTTACGGGATTTTTGTAACAGCATTTTATACATACGATTTAGAGGAAGAGGTGATGATCCCTGACTCAATTCTCAGGCCCTGGGTTTACATATTTTGTAACTTAAAAATGTTAATACAGTGTCCAATGAATGATGTGACAGATGGCGAGTCTCTACCTCTTTGTGTCTGAGTTTGACATAATGTCAACTGACCATCCACACTGGCTACTAGAGGTATCAGCGTTGAATATGTGTATGTACTTTTATAGTTAGTTAATATATATTTTTATTGTATACAACTATTACCAGCTGTCCAGCTGATGGTATGCAATACATACATACATACATACATATCATCACGCCAGGTCCCTAACGGGGTAGGCAGAGAGTATAGAGCGCCAGTTCTCTCTAGATATAGATATAGATACCTCTTTCGCTTCGTCCACCTTCATCAGTCTCTTCATACATGCTCGTCGGTTTCGAGTACTCGAGAAGGTTAAGAGTACTCGAAACCTTTAGCAACTCCTTGAGCGTCAGATCGATTTGATCCAGATCCATCTGTCAGGTATATAATATACCTGTGGCGGAAAGTGGGTGTGTGGGTATTAGGTACCTATACACCTCTGCCTACCCCTACGGGGACCCTTGTGGGATGGCGTGAGGATATTATTATTATTAATAACAGGCTCAGGGTTCCTTGGACTCCGTTAGCCAGTTGTTTATATACAGTGAAAAATATGATGAACATTTTATTTACTAGTAAAATTTTCATAACACTTTTACAACATGAGAAATAAAATATTTTTCAATTTTAAGTATATTTTATTGTAAAATTGCCTGTCCATTTTAGCTGCTGAGCGAAGCTGGCTTCGCTCGTATGATCGTTTCTTTTTTATATCACTTTTTAAAAAGGCATGCGGCCGGCCTGATGGTAAGCGGTATCACTCGCTCGTTGCGGTCCCTGCAGGAATCTCTTCACACCCTTCTTGGAGAACTCCATGCTGTACTCTCCCGGGAAAGCCTCAACGGGGAGCTCATTCCACAGCCTGAGCGTTCTCAGAAGGAAACTCCTTTGGAACCGCGCAGTGCGAGACCTTTGTGGTTCCAAGGATAAGTATTACACACCGTACAGCTTGTGGTGTGAGTATCACTGTACTTAAGTTCAGAAAAACTCATCAGTGCAGTTGGGATTAGAACTTGCAATCTTTACGTTGCAGGCAACTACTCGAACCACTCGGCCATTACGTCTTAATAAAATAAAATCGTGTACAATTATACCCTAACAGTCTCACAGGAAGTGGGCTCCACTCCTCTGTCACTGTAGTCTTTGGAAATGCCGTTCAAGCCTAAACGCACCTTATTGTATGCAATATAATGCTGAAAATCAATAAAGCATGTAATTTACTGAATGCTAGTCGTATACTGAAATGAACCAATTAGGTAAATGGCCTTGGGCCGGCAATCTCGACAAAGCCATGCCTACGTCATTAGAGTTTGTTGGGCGTGTAACATTATTGTAAATTATTATCAAAATAAAAAAAAAATACTCACATATCATCACGCCGAG
>JACCPG010008341.1:0-18423 GCA_016069955.1 Drepana arcuata | reverse complement strand
AACCTTGTTTTTCCGTAGTATTACATATGGGTACGAATAAATATTAAATAGAGTTGATGGAATGATTGATGTATACCTACGATGGGTTTTATCAGCAAAATGTTGTTCCAAATTGCGTAGTCGGCGAAGTATCGGCTCAGAGGCAATTAATATTGGTTTTTCCAAGAGGCTTGAGACCAAATATACGATCGCAATTTTTTTTCAATGTGATTATTTCACTACGAAGCAGTTTTCTAAAATATAAGTATATATTTATAATACTACAATAATATACGTAAAACAATATAAAGCTATGTAAGAATAAGAAGAGAAAGACCACTATCCAACTACCAACATCAAATCGATCGAACACTCAAGAGTGAAACGCCAAGAGTTCTCGTAACCGGCGAGCACCCTTAATACTGGTGAACGTGGGGGAATCCAATGAGGTCTGTTAGTCTATTATAGATAACTGGCGCTCTACCCTCTATGCTTACCCCGCTAGGGAATCGGCATTCAAATGTGCCATATATGTCTGTGTCTGTATTAATTTCTATACATAAACTATAATATTACTTTTAAAAATTTTCATGAGCCGTATTATTGTTTCTTGGGTACTACTCACGAAAAGGATTTTAGTATTTGAAAGCAGATCAATCTCAGTATTTAAATAAGGACCGTGTAATATTTAGATTTACTTATTTCCACGGGATCCACAAATAAGAAAATCTAAAAAGAAAAATTTGTGATATTAACATATATTTTCACGCCTTCCCACATGGACCCTCAGTAAAAAGAATCCCTTTTTACGCCAGCAATAAGTTTTAGTGTCAACATGACAGATGTCATGTATGTTCTGTAAGTCTAGCGCTCTACTAAAGCACTCTACTCTTTCAAAGACTACTATTGAAAACTTTACTCTTTGTCTAACTCATGAGGACGCTATAGTATATATGTATATAGACAATATAAGAGTGTATTCTAATTGGATATTGAGAATTTTATTCCATATTCCAACAAGGATAATAGAGGATAGTGTGCGGGACAGAATTGTTCTCGAATATGATCCTCCCAAATCCAATTTATTTCCTTTTGTGGACTAGAAAATACGTTTTCATATAACAAACAAAGCGGACCAAAGCCTATCAGAATTAGCGTTCTAAGAGAAATAAAGAAACAGACGAAACCATTCTTGGTCAGTATAGGCAGTGACATGTACCTACATCAGCTTGCAGCGGCTTGAAATATAAAAAAAATAATGCCACGAAAATTTGGTCGGCCCTTGGTGTGGAACGCTATGTGTGTCGATACAGTAGCTACTTCTCTTCCTAACACAACAGTGGCGGCCGGCACCGATCTTGCTCAGCAAAAGTGCCTCGTGTGCCGCAAGGCATCTTTACAATCACATCAGTTTGTCTTTATGTCCGGGATCGGGGCCACATTTGATAGCCGATGATTAATTTGATATTTTATAATAATAATAATAATAATAATAAGCCTTTTTTGCTGTTAAAATTTGCAATACTTATATCTAAATATAATGTATATATATTAATGTTAGAATTTTATTATATATTTTAAGTATCGACGTCCGGTATGTTTAGGAAACAGCTTGTCTCTCGACATAGGCCTCCTCTAATGTCTTCCACAAGTTCCTGTCCTTTGACTTTCTCAGCCACTCTCCGCCAGCTATTCTTTTAAAGTCATCTTCCCATCTTTGATTTTTTCTGCCTTTACTTCTATGGCCATCTCTTGGGTACCATTCCGTTACATTCTTTGTCCACTTTTCTTGTGCCTCTCTTAACATGTGTCCTGTCCATCTCCACTTTTGAGTTTTATGTACTTTTTCGACGCTTTTTAATTTTGTTATATTTTTTATGTATGATAGTCTAATTTTATCTTTTCTCTTAATTCCAGTGATACTCCTTTCTATATTGTTCTGACATATGTTTATTTTATTTAATTGTTGTTTTGCCAGTGCCCATGTTTGGCATCCGTAGGTCAGGCATGGTAGAATGCACGTATTATATACTTTTCGCTTATCTTTCATTGGCATATCTTTATTTTTCATTATTTCACTGAGGGACCAGTATCTTTTCCAAGTATTGGCTATTGTCCGATCAATTTCTTTTTGCATAGTGTTACTTGGCGATACTAACTGCCCTAGGTAAACATTCTCTTCTACATATTTGATTTTTTCATTATTAACGGTGAAAATATAGGTCTTCGTAGAAATTGGTCATAATTTTGGTTTTTGCGGTATTCATCGATAGCCCTGCTTTTGCGCTTTGATCTGACAGTTCTTGTAGCATATGCTGCAGTTTTTTCGGGCATTCAGAAAAGAGGACCATATTTTATATTTTACAATTCGGTATAATAAATACATAATATTTTAACTTCGGTTATGGATCTTCATTGCAGAACAGAATTGCAGAACAGAAGAGAATTGCAAAATTCTCAGATTGAATTTCGATGATGAATTATGAAATTATGAAATAACATAATATGAGATAATCGAACGAATAAAATTATGGCGCGAACTTTTAATAATGCAGGGCCTTACCAGGGCCTTACCAGGGCAATACCTTTAGTTAAATACCGCGAGACGGAACATTGATTCGATCTATCGAGCATCTGCATTCACACCTTTTGGGGGTGAAAAAGTTTTTTTGTCACCCCTAATGATGTTGTTAAAGCGAACAGTTGGAGGACTTCACGCCAAGACTCGTCGCTCAGAAATAGCTTTTATGCCAAATTATAATGGACAACTTTTCAGTAAGCTTTGTGATTGACGCTTGAACAAAATTAAATTTCCTAATAGCTTTTGTTTTCATAGAAGTTAAATGGGAAAAAACAGGCTGAGGGATACTTTAGGGAAAATACTTTTTATGAGCGCTATTATAATTGTAACTTCAAAAATTTCACAGCTTGTTAAGAGGTTAATCTTTCACAGATTAACTTCGTTAATGCTTATAGATAGTGTCATCCACGAAGACGCGCCCTACTTAGCTTCCCTATAGTTTATAGTGTAAGTGAGTATTATCAGTACACGCTGATTACCTATGAGTGCATACGCACACTACAATTAATAGACTCTGGTCATACTCCCAGCATCCCGCGACCCCTTCGACTAGAAATTGGTGGGGCGCGTCTTCGTGGATGGCACTATACATATGTTCGGTATCATTTTATACAGTAGTACCTACATACATACAATATCATCACGCTGAGGCCCTCAAAGGGTAGGCAGAGATAGTAGTGACAGTTCTCTCTAGACTTACCGACCTCGTGTGCATAACATTCTTGTTCGATCGACTTGATCTGTAGTCTGTGTAGTATATATACATACATACATATCATCACGCCAAGTTCCTAACGGGGTAGTTACCTATATATAGTGTGCAAAATAACTATACGTGCTATTAACGATATATCTCTATTTTAAATGGCATCACAATCTGTCTATTTTGCGTCAAAGGAATAAAACACGACATTTTAACTGAAAAAACGAACTTTATTTTGACTTGTGGGTTTTTTATAGCCAATTGATAAGTATGATTAAAAAGTTCCATCGTAAATATCGTGGACAAGAAGGAAAATAAAAACAGAAAAAGTCAGACGTACATATGTCAAAATAAAATTATTACTGAAATGAAATATTTGAAAGTCTCTAAGTATTTTTGTACGTACACGCGCAAAAGGTATTTTGACAAATGAATTCTGGGAACTGTCCTTCAAAATGTCAGCTGTGTTCTAGTTTACGTCCGTGAAATTAATGACTACGTGTCAGGCTCTGTAGGGTGAAGCAGAGTAACATACGTCTTATGAAGAAACCTCGGAAAAGATAAAGGAATCTCGCTACCCTTGAGCTCTGAACTCTGAATAATTAATCATGCGATTCAAGAAGTTCTGTACTAAAATATTGCGAAATTCAAGAACTAAATCCGTTTGAAAAGCTTCTGAATTATATCGTAAAAAATTCTAGATCGTAGTTATGGTAGGTAAGTCTAGAGAGAACTCTGCCTACTCCGTTAGGGACTCTGCGTGATGATATGTATGTACGTATATGTAGTTGTGGTGTGAAATTCTTACGATTATATTATACCTACATACATATAATCACGCCTCTTTCCCGTAGGGGTAGGCAGAGAACACTTCTTTCCACTTGCTACGATCCTTACATACTTCTTTCGCTTCGTCCACTTTCATTATTCTCTTCATACCTTTTTTCCTTCCTACCTTCAGGCCTTTTTTCAAGACGCTCCTAATTTGGTCTAAAAACGACTCTACCCCTTCCAACACTTTCATCCACACTCGCCTTATACACTTTTTTCGTCAATCGTTCTTCATTCATTCTTTCGAATTATAACGTCGTAAACGAATTATTTATTACCCATTTAAGTCATTTACCGATCATCATAAAATTTTGCACACCCATTTGATTGTCATAGGTAGAGATCACACATAGCAGTAAGTAAAATTAATAAAAATAAATAGAAAAACGGAATCGTGGTGTCCGGAAGAAAATCTAAATCCCTATAAATATCCATATTAACGTGAGCAAAACAGTGGGCAAAAGTTTATACGTATAACCTAATATTATGTAACAAGCACGTGTGTACCTAACAAAAGCTTAAGTGACGTGTAACCTTTTAATGGATTTTCGTGAAATTAAAAGCGAGAGAGCTTTTACCTTACCTGTCTCTCGCGCTAATGCGATCCTTTGTCGTGCTGCAAACATTGAGGTTCCACGCAGTTCTCATATTACCTTTTATAAAACATCTCCAAAAATCCTTTTAGAGACGCGAAATAATAGGAATGTTATGAATCTTTTTTCAAACGCTGTACATACGTTTGTATGAACAGTAGTGCCTGAGTTACTGTGACAGACTATATATTATTATATTTAATTGGTGATAGCTCTGCCTACCCCTTGGAAGACTCTTGTAAGAAGGTAAGCAGATATCCATACTAAATATTATAAGTGGAGAAGTACCTTTGATTTCACGCCTGAACTTAACCAGTGTGTATTTTGGTAAAGTGATAGTGAGTGAACCTTGGAGATGGATATAGGCATTTTGTTATATGCATGTAACCCAAAAAGGGGTGTGACAGGGCATAACTATTTTTGTGGATAACCAATAATAAGTATAATTTCTACGTATTTGTAGTAGCCCCGGCCATAAAACGATATTCCACGCGGACGAAGTCGCAAGCTAAGGCTAGTATATAAATATATCCAGCTTTACCCTGTCCAAAGGTATGATCTTATTAATATGCCAAATGAAATAGTCTTCACTTATTGGATTTGGGTAATTAGATATTTCTACTTATGTTCATTAGGTTGACATAAAAGTTGTAGGTTAAGTGAGTTTGCGTTAGTCTTGGCAAGTGCTCGTGAAGGGAGCTTGTTCATTTTATGTACAGAACTATGAAGGCTAGATTGCTTCCATGGAGCCCGAGATACTCCCATTTGTCGAGGTGAAGCCTTACGTACGAACTTTTATTCATTGCATCTTTTCTGGTTTTTTTCACTCGAATATTGGAGGTTTTGGTACAGCGGTCCCATTCCTTGCCTTTGTTGTTAAATATTACATTTCTATTAGAGCGATGCCCATTGCATCCCAAGGGACTTAAATAAATATATACATTTCGGGGATTGGCCTTTCCTTTCAATGGAACACGACGTAAATTGATATTTATTTAGTATGAAAGGGTAAATTGAAAAAGTAAGGAATAATTTATCAAAAGGAAGGTTATTTTTCTCATCAAAACTTAGCAATCCTTAGATTCTTGGTTCCATTTACGTGGCTCTACGAACGCACGTATGGTTTAGTTAGGAGTAAGCTGGTTGCAACTGCGACATTTTTAATTTGATTTTATGTAGAGCTGTTTAGAGCTGGTTTAAGTAAAAACCTGTTAAAACCAGATGAAACTCTGCCGTTCTGTGCCTCTGAGGATACAGATCTTAAATTTAGTGAAGGTAAATACTGTATGGAAACCTCCCTGTGTGAGCAGACATTCAAGTGTATAGTCGTACTTAAGAAGTGGCGACAGACTCGTCATCTAGTAGACTCCTAAATGTGTATCCGCTAGAACTAAACACCACTGGCTATTACTTCAGATATTATTCTGAGAATGCGCGGAGTTTTTCATGTTGTATTTTGATATCTTATAATCACCTAGGGTACCAACCACACTGCTATGTTGCCTACTCTATACCGCCATGATTATGTGACTGCTACAAGCTATATTTTTTTGCTTCCTCGTGGTAGGATAACAATAATAAGGGCAGCTTTTAAGTAAGGTATTTTGTTCTAGCTGAAAGTGGTTCAGAGGAAATGCCAGCAGCAACGACCACGGACCCCAGTTCTGAGCAAAAAGAACGCCTCATAGCTGCGGTCAAGAAAGAGGTCAAGCAATTGATGGAAGAGGTAAGGATATATTTTTATTATACTATATGAGTATGAGAGTTTGTGATGTATGTTACTCAATCACACCAGGAAGACAGCGGAATGGGATGGGATTATTCAACGTACGTTTCCAAGAAAAAAAAACAGTCAAGAGATGAAACGGTGAAACAAACTCTTGGTTTCCTTTTGTTCCCCTTTACGTTGGTACTAACATATAAACTCTGTACAAGAGCAACAATTCATTGCAATGCATGGCCATCGTTAAAATAATTTGATTTCTTTCAAATATTTGTTATAGGCTGTTACTCGCAAATTCGTTCACGAGGATAGTGGGGGAGTAACGGCTCTTTGCGGCGCGGTCGAGGCGTGTCTTGGACAAGGGCTACGGCGTAGGGCCCTGGGGCTCTTCAAAACAAGTTCGACTACGGCCCTGCTACATAAGATCGCTAAGGTGAGTGATGACCTACTTCGTTACGACGACACATAGTGCAGTGTATCTCACTAAGGCTTTATATGATTTGATTATTACAGCGATATATCGATTACGCAAATATATTTTATTGAAGAAACACATTAGTATATAAGGTAGCTTAACATCACTATCAATTTAACGGCAGTCTGGTCTAGTGGTTAGAGCTCCTGTCTGCAAAACTTTGTCGCGGGTTTGATTACCACTCAGGGCAGATATTCGTCTGATGAGCACGAGCATTTGTACCTTAGTCTTGGATGACCTATGTATGTGTGTATGTATATATCTAGCTATATAAGTAAATTTAGAGTACTCGAAACCGACGAGCATGTATGAAGAGACTGATGAATGTGGACGAAGCGTAAGTCTAGAGAGAACTGGCGCTCTATACTCTCTGCCTACCCCGTTAGGGACTTGGCGTGATGATATGTATGTATGTATGTAAGTAAATTTATCGTTGTCTTGTTACCATAATGCAAGCTTTGCTTAATTTGGGTATGTCAATTTGTGTGGAATTGTCACAAAGAAAAAAATATATCGCAATGTCGCGTTTGTCTAACAATTTATTCGCGATCAGCACAAAAACTACTGAACGGATATTCACGCGGTTATCACCAATCGATGATACGATTCAAGAGGAAACATGGTTTTATAGGATTTTTTCAGACACATTTAATAAGATAAAAAAAAATTAATGAAGTTAGATTCAAATTTTTATGTGAAAATAAGGTCATAAATTTGTCAGATTAGAACGGCTTTTAAAATGTTTATTTCAATCCACTTAAATTATATTAAATAATTAAATTATGTTGCATGGTATTTAATGCATATACATAAAGATATTATTATTTAAAAACGGTGAAGGAACACATCAACAACCTCAAACATCGAAAGAAAATCTGCATACGCTTGAGAAGAAATTCAAAGGTATAGTTGTTCTTCAGAAATGGCGACAGACTTGCCATCTGTCACGTTAACACCTAAAATATATCTCTGACGGAAAGTGGGTGTGTGTGCACTACCTATACACCTCCGCTTACCCATTCGGGGATTCTTGTGAGAAATGTATTGTGTGATGTATTTCTGTGTGTTTAATATAGAAGAAAACAATTTTCAATTCATTCTTGGCTGAAAGCGAGCTCTTTTCACGTCTCCTGGTCCGAACGAATCCACTTACTCGCTTTATTGTTTGTACGTGTCAGGTAACAATAACCTTAGAAATGTGACGACGTGTTTGTATGACGGCCTATAAATATTTTCTTGAGATAGAAACATTGGAATTAGCCTTAAACTTATAAGTAAATTCGTCTGTAATAAAAAATATTTAATTCTACTTATGAATGGGTGTGTGGGTATTACCTATACACCTCTGCCTACCCTTTCGGGGACCCTTGTGGGAAGGCGCGAGGATATATTATTATATATTATAATATTTTTTACGTATTCTGTTACTCCGGGATGAAATCTCTCTTTAAATGTTTAGTACCCTAGGAAATGTACCAAGCAATAAGCTTACACTACGGGATATATATATAGTTTGTATTTATATGTATAAAAATATATATTATAGCATGTACATACTTTGTTCAAGTTTGTTTTTTTTTCTTTGTAATAATTCTATAACGTAGCTTTTGCGTGCAAATACTGTTATAACAAGAATACATATACATACATATCACCATGCTAAGGCCCTAAGGGGGTAGGCAGAGAGTGTAGAGCGCCAGTTATCTCTAGACATACATACCTTTTTCTCTTCGTCCACTTTCATCAGTCTCTTTATAACAATAATAATTATAAGATATCCTTACGCCTTCCCACAAGGGTCCACATAGGGTTCTAGATTCGCAGCCAGGAGTTGCGACCTCTAGGCCAGACGGGCGCCTAATATCTAAAATATGTCGGATATAATGTGATAATTCATATATTGGATGCTGTCCGAAAGCGTTCAGCGAGTGGAAATAAGGCAAAATGGGCTTTATTATATTATGATATAGTATTTTCTGTTATAGCAGTTTTTTTATTTGACAAACAAATTACATTATTATTCCCGTCAAAGTCCCTCCGCGAGTCGAATGACATCGAAAAAAGCTGGAATTGGGTTTCGTTCGAAACAATTTAATTTAGAGATTTGTTAAATTAGTCCAACGTCCTCAAGGCAGTAAACTTTTATTGTCTTGTTTCGATATTACAAAATTCGATTCGGGTCACGTCCATTATTACAGTTTTATACAAGTTTCGGCGCAATTAGACAATTCGCTGTGAGAAATTTTATTACGAGAACTCAATCAATTTGGTCCGCGTAAAGTCAACAGAACCTTAATATATGAGTGAGTTATGCATAAACATTGGGATAACATCAAGCAAACTAAAAAAATTACGAAGATTCAGGGAGTTAACAGGGAGGGCGGCTATAAACATAAAGACGTGATATACGGATAATAATTGCAGTAGAACGTCATTGAGAGGTCAAGAGAGGTAGGGCATAACGGATTTCCCGTCCGAATTGGGAATTGGAGCTGCCCGACTGGGGCAGGACCTCCACCTTATAGAAGTTCGTAGCCAAATAACACAATTTATTGTGTTGTGTTCCTACGTGCTGGTATCGTGAGCGTAAATAGGCTACGGTAACCGTTTCCCATCAGGTGGGCCGTATGCTTGTTTGCCACTCTTGTTGTATAGAAAAAAAATTGAACTTTTGGTTATAATAACGATAGCATTTTTTTTGTAATTATACTTTTGTGTGTGTGTGTATATATTTTTTTTTATTGTGTTTCTTAAAGGTAAATGTGTCCTTGAATTGGGTTACGTGTTAGTTTTAAGAACACATCATTCAAAGTAAAAAGTTTGAATTAAGAATTCTGGGATATACAAAGGATCCTGCTTATTCTGCCGGCTTTGTATTCGCTTTCGCATGAAATTGCGTGAAATATCAAGGCCCTGATACTGCTTCAATAGGCATTTCCTATGTCCCTTACGTTGAATAAAATATTTTGCTTATTTTTCCTCTATCCCCTGCCCACACCGCGAGAGAGTAGGTATGTATGCTATAATTTATTAACTTTCCCATTTAACCAGAATACTATTCAGAGAATAGTCGCTGAGGAAGTGAGCTCACGCCACAGAAGGTCAAGTGATTACAGATCGACGTTTGACGTCACGCACACACTTGTTTGCTATCAGTGTGGACTGTAATATACCCACCCTTTCACGTTGTCTTAGGGATTAGGCTTTGACCGATATCCACAAGGTAGTGGGTTACCTATTGCTTAGTCGTGATCTCATATATACAGGGTGCCTTGGAAAATGAAATTCGGTGTGTTTGTTTCGGTGTTTTTGTATCAGTTGCAAAATAAAATATGTATGCGTAAGAGGATCAAAAATATGTAGCAAATATAACAATCGAAAAAAAGAAAAAGTTTTTAGTTGGGAAATTTACCTTATTTTGCAAACAAATCTGCTGTAACGGTAATATTATACATGTGGATATAACCAAGATTAATCTCAGGAACTATTTAACTTCGTCTTGCATTTCATTCACCCTACCAAATGCACTAAAATTCTTAAAAGCCAATTTGTTTTATCTTCTGAGACAACCTATATAATTTTTGTTTGTTTTTGTTATCGGATATACCTATTTTTTTAATCATGTCTCATGTCATTTATTGTCAAAAGATTTTGATATGTTTTTCAAATTTCAAGTTTTTCAAAAAAACCAGCTTACGCTTTTAAATAAAAATGTTAAGAAAAACAAAATTTCGTAATATTCCAGAAAGAGCATGCGACAGTTTGACAAGAAAGATCTGGGAAAATCTAATATTTTTTTAGGCTCATTTATAAAATTATAAAAGCACTCTCTTTTCGCTAGAGATATGTTTAGTGCCAGCGTAACTTATGGAAAGTCTGTCGCCGTTTTTCAGACACGACTTGAAATTTGTCTTCTATTTTCTCGTATCGGTAATGGTGCCAAGTTTTATGTAATAAAACTTCGTGGTTTGATAAATCACTGTACTTTAGAAAGAACCTCATGAGTACAGACGTGATAAATGGGAGTATTTACACACCATCACGCCTAGTAGCCTACTAGGAAGGCAGAGAATAGAGCGCCAGTTGACAAAATTCTTACAAATTCTTAATCCGGAAATCGTAATATAGCCTTCACATAAAGCGTCCCTGAGTATCAGTTTGAAGTTTGCCAAGCAATTTAGTGCTATAAGGTGTATTGAAAAATCTGTATTTATCGTGCCGCCCACCCATTGAGAATTGTAATGTGTTTGTTTTTGTGTCCAACAAATTAAGTCAGCTGTAATCTTAATTACGGTGGATAGCGCTCTTTCGAGGGTTCAAATTAGGTTGTGTTGTTTTAGGAATCATGGAAAATAGGTTAGAATCTTTTCGTTATTGGGAGTTTTTTTTATTTTTGTCATATATATCAGGTCAGGAAGGCAGACAGTAGGCAGCAGGTGCTACCTACACACCCACTTTCCGCCAGAGATATATACACGACTATACATACGCCTTTGAAATTCTTCTCGAACATATGCATGTTTCCCTTCACCGTAAATCGATTTATAGTCCATCAACACTTTACCTATTGTCGCGGAAGACACTATGTTCACGTGTTTCATTACGCTTCACACTTATTTCGTTGGCACTTGTCACTTGTCACCGGAAAGTTACGGTCAAAATAACACACATAAGTGTTACTTGATATCCTTCGATATAAACTCTCGCTACAATATTGGTGGTTACCTAACGACCGTATTTACTTATGCCTCAGTTCAAGAAAAGGGTATCAAAACCTATCCTTTCCATTTGTTACGGTCTTTTATATATGTATATCCAATAGTCATTATCTGCGCAGCTGTATTGTAACGGTGAAGAAAAATGCTTTTGGAATCAAATGAACGGCGATCGAATCGGCTATATGGTTATTATTATTACTTTGATTATACTTATGCTATGTCAATCGCATGGAACGACTAATAGCCACGAAGAATAGGGACTCGTCCCGGTTGCGCACGGGTGCTGGAGTATATTATACTCCACTAGCAAAACGTGTAGGCATTATGTCTCTCGTAAAGTCTCACCTTTCTTCATCAATTTACCCAAACGGTACACCTGAACCTTCCTTGTGAATCAGGCTGTCTATGGGTGGAAACGAATGAAATTCCGTACAGTAGTTTTGGAGTTTATATCGAACACACAAACGGACAGACGCGGTAAAAAAGTGTAAAAAGGTAAATGCGATAATTAACAGGTATTTCCACATTTTGCGAGCATAAAATTACAATCGGGGCTTGAATCAATTTTAATCTAGTTTTTTAGTTAAGTTTCGTTTGATAGCGTTGCTATTATGAGCAATCATGCTACGTTGAGTTGGTTTTGTTAAATACTTAATTTCTTTAATTTTTAAATTTGTATGAAGAGACTGATGAATGTGGACGCAGCGAAACAGGTATGTAAGTCTAGAGAGAACAAGTATAATTATGTATGTCCTCGTTCGTTTTGGAGTTCGTTACTCTTGAATTGAATGAGAAATTCAGTCCAGAAAAATAAAGGTAGAGCAGCTAGATCGTTGTATCTCTATTTTGTTCACAAATTCTATTCATGAAAGCTTTGAAACAACTCGAGTGGTTCACAATAATATGATGAAAAAAGACATTATTCATTTAAAGCTTTGACAAGTACCTTTAAATATTCACAATTTGTCTCGTCAGGCTTGCAATGTTGTTGAAGGGAGCGTCCGAGCGAAATTATTTGTAAATAATTCGTTTATTACAACGTTTCACATACCCTTTTATTTTATAAATCGTCTTATTTTGTTCAGCTAATTATTATTTGGAATAATTTCATCAAATGGTAAAAAGTAAAATAATATCTCGCTCTTGTAGCCGAGTGGTTCGTGTAGTCGGCTGCTAGGCAAATATTGCAAATTCGAACTCTGACATTACAAATGAGAGTATCTGAACTTAAGTGCATAGTTACATTTGTTACACCAAGACGAAGGAAACATCGTGAGGAAACTTGTACATGTTAGAAAAGTTCAAAGATGTATGTGTATGTAAAAGTCATGCCCGAAAGGCGCTGTCACGTATAAGGTACAAATATCTCTGACGAAATTACAGTTACATTTCATCCTTTGCGGAAGCGATAAAATAATTTTAATAAACGCTGGCTCGCTTAACGGCGGGTTGGATTTTTATTTAGGTTTGTTAATAATTGCGTCGGGTGACATCTAGTTTTTGTATACACTTTGATCACTGAAAAAATTTGGTCAAGGGCTTTTTGTTCTGTCGTTTTCGCGTAATTTGAATCTCAATTAACTATTATCTATAGGTACTAGTAACCTACGTGGGCAGACGATATTAATCTACCATCACAAGTTTGAGAGTTTCGATCAACGATTGGCGGCTATTAATAAATTATTGAGCTGCCAGTCCCGCTTGACAAGAGGTACCTATTGATGGAACAATTACTCGTATTCAAGAGTAACTAGTCCTCTTTAAGCTTCCAGGCTCTTCAAATGTTCGCTGATTTTGAGTACTCTTAACTGGGAACGTTATCTTGATTGTTCTATCCTTTGATATTCATAGTCAGTTGAAACGTGATCTTACTCAGCGTATTATATAATTTTCGCATTGTCCACGCTTAATTCGTCAGCTCTTCCATATCATACATCAAATATAACATGCCTTTCTTAATCTTTATTTAATCTCCTCGTTCACCAGTTCGTTTGCGGATTTTTCAAAAGGGATTGCGTCGCAACTGCAGTCAATTAAATTTTCATGCTTCGTAGATTTGTCACATTGGTTTCCCGTGTTTTATCTCGTGTGGTATCTCAACATGTTTTCGTATCATAGACACAGTCCCTCTAGTGCATACGGGTCGTGTGTGTTCAGCGCAAATTAATAAGTACAGTGACTGGCTTTCAAGCACCCGCTGTGATTGGATTGCCTCTTTGAAACGTACCTCGTGTTACAGCAACCCAATAATATTGGATGGATGGTAAAGTCAGATGTGGGGCATTTTGCGTCGCGTTGCCGGTTTATGGACAGATTTCATTTTATACATGCCTGTACTTATACCAAGTGGGTGAAAAGGAATGACGCTAACATATTGCTTAGATCGAAGTTTCTCAGTCCGAATAGATCAGATTTAGACGACATTTACTTATCGAATAAACAGTAGTACCTTGGCCCATTGTCAAAGTACAGAATTGTCAGTGTCAGTGCCAGTGTCACTGTCGATGTCAGTGTCAGTGTCAGTGTCAGTGTCAGTGTCAGTGTCAGTGTCAGTTTCAGTGTCAGTTTCAGTGACTGTGTCAGTGTCAGTGTTAGTGTCAGTGCCAGTGCCAGTGTCAGTCAACAGTAGGCTCACTGGCAATTAATACAGTGAGGGCTTTTTTATATTAAAAATAATAAAAAAATACGATTGGTTTACGTATACCATATTCACGATGATTCCGCATAACAGTACAGGATACATTATTTTTATCTTCATGTACATATGTGATGTATGCATTTCACACATAACTCATTGGAAATTGAAACACTCCAATGGTTGCACATGCATTTGTAAAACGGTATTTTGTGCGTTTAAGCGGTAGGTGGGAAGGTTGTTGAGAATAGGTACATATATGCGATAATCTAAGCGAGTATTTTCAGCCTATTTGTCTGTATACGCCTCTATGATACAGGATATGAATTCGTATACATATATGCGCTTTAAAGTTGTAACCAAAGAAGATACAAACTTACAATATATTCTTACAAGCGTCCCTAAGGAGGTGCGACAACATCCTCCATAGCACACTATCGAATATATGGGTCGAGATATATTTGTACATATATATATTATTATTATATATTATATTTTTTTTATAAAATAAAAATCCTGAAACACGACCGCAGCGCCACCTATGGGGTCCAATTGTGATGTAAGCTATCCTTTCTTTTAAGTTGGATCAAACTGCATACGGTGTGCAAATTTTATTGAAATCGGTTAAGTAGTTCAGGAGCCCATCGTGGACTTGATTGCCATATAAAAGGTTATAGTGAGTCAATCTTAAAAGATAGACATATGCTGTCGCGGACTTTTTTTCAGAACTTTTAAAGAGGAACAATTCCCCGATACATGATATTTTCGTAACTTAAACCGTTTACGCAGCGTACGCAACGGAAGCTCTCAAAAAGGAATATTTTTCCTGTTCTTGCAACATTTTTCATTTATGCTTCGCTCGTATTAGTCGTAGCGTGATGTTATATAGCCTAAAGCCTTTCTAGAGAAGTGGACCATCCAACACAAACATATTTTTTCAATTCCAACAAGTAGTTCCTGAGATTAGCGCGTTCAAACAAACAAACTCTTCAGCTTTATAATATTAGTATAGATTTGAGCCTCTCTTTGTTCTCTTGGCAACAACAAAATTGGTTCACATAAAACTAAACAAATAAGAGTTCATTGACTAACTACTGACTAACTCCCACACTTTTAGGAATTAGCATATTGGCCGATAGGTAGATACTAACGTGTGTACGATTGAACCGCGTGTATCGATTTTGCAAACACGAGAGTGGGTCTGACGTAGATTATACATGTGTTTGCATTGTAGCAATTTTACTTTGTCGTTGACTGCAGTTACATAGAAAATTAAACCTTACGGCTTGTCAGTATATTTTATAATCCACCCATTATGGGAGAGGGCATTCGTACTTTGATATTATAGTCTTGTCTGTCTTTAGGGAATGTTTAAGGTTCAAATTTCAATAGTTGAGACAATGTGGTAATGTTAACTAATAGAAAGGTAAAATATTTTGAAGTTATTATGGGATATTTACTAAATAATGAAAGTCGTGGTGGGTTATAGGTCGAGTTGCCTGTAAAGTCAATTAATTAAATAATTTATTCTGAACTTGAGCACGATGATTTATCGCACCACGAGCTTTAAGTCAAACATCGTAATGGAAAATAGCATCGTTTGACAATTTCGAAGATGTAAATTAGAGACGTCGATAGACTCGTTGGTCCCTTAATATATCTCCAGTAAGGGAGGGTTAGGACATCTCTCACTCTAAACAATTACTAAGCTAGCTATATACTTATCTGTGTACTATTTCAACGAAATTTCATCTATGTACAATTTCGTTGCTGTCCCACGAATATTAATCGTGAAGCGAGCATTGTTACTAAACGCCAAAACTCTGTTTGATATTGAATTAATCACAATAATTTCCACTACGATTGAGATGACAACATCAAAGGCATTTGACATCTGCCCCTCGGGTTCCAATTTCTGTGATTAATTCGTATAGTTTAAGTTCTACCTTGAACTCAACTGTGGGAAGGACGGTTGCGTAGAAGTTTATGGGTACTTATCAAAGAGTTGTAAATTTGTTAGTGGGGAGTTATAAGCTGACACATGTCGATGTGGAAGTTTAAACTTAGAATAAGATGATAATAATAAGAACTAGCTGTGGAATAGTGACTTTGCGTAGCATTTTTTGGATATATCTTTTGGTTTATTTCGGATATAAAACCACATCTTAATTGCATAAGCCGTTTCTGAGATTAGCGTGCACAAACGCAAAGACATCAGACAAAAATTCTAAGAATCAGTGTTTTGGGTGCTATTTGCCATGATAAATGTCCCAATCATATTTTTTGTCATATATCTTCCATGTACAGACAGCGATACATTTTTAGGTAGGGTAGGCAGAAGTGAATCAACCTCTTAATTTATTGAGAGATATATTCAGGTAGACACAGTTTCCGCGCTAAAGAGCGCTAGACATCGTCGTTACTTTATCACATTGATACGTTGAGCACTCTGTTGCCAACACCCACTTAGGACAGTTTTGATATACTAGTCATGCCCATTAAGTTATTGGAATTCGTTATTTTTATCTTAATATGATTCTCATAAAGTAAAATATAATAAATACTATTCAAGGAAACTGGAAAGAGAGAGGTTGACAAACTGTTTGCTCCGCCATTATTGGCTAGCCATACTGATTATTGGAAAAACTGCTCTGTAAAGAAGCGAGATAGAATACGATAAATGTGGCATCGCGTTAGAGCTAGATATTTTGCCCATATACATATATGTATGGGGACAATATGTAGCTGTAATACTCTTGAATAATTATGGCATTAATGTGGCTCGATGTGAATAGTTTTGGATACAAATGATTTAAATTTGAAAAAATAAACATACTAATGGTCGCATTGCATGCTGGAATGCTAATATAAAAAAAAGTATTAACAAATCTGTTTCCTTGTTCTTCGTTCTACGCTCCTTAGAATCGTATTCCAAATGATTTTGATTTGAAAATAAATATTTTATCGCATTCAAGTTCTGAAGAGTCAGCTTTTACTATACAAAATGATAATGCATCATTTTCAGGCAGGCAGTTTCAGGCAGTTTCGAAATTAAAGCTATTTACTCGCCGATAAACGCTCGAATCGTCCACCGACGAGTTTTAACAAAACATAACCGCTTTCTGCAATGTGATGGGAATAATAAAGGATTAATGGACAGGCCTCATTGCTTTTAACTTGATGAGAGACATTTATGTACTGTACTATACTGTATATGTTACTTTACTTAAGCACTTAACTCCATTAGACATCGGGAACAATAAACTTTACAATAGGTTTTTCCACAGAAGAATTCTTAATACAAGAATCTAATCGTATATATTTCTTTAAACGCTTTTTATTTAGGGTTCATCCATCGTCATCGTCACGTGAGGCTCGAATGGGAGTGGATATGCTGAAATCGGGATTATTGGAATATCCCTTATTGCTTAGTACCGTAGTTTTCAAATAGGGAAGGGAATTCCTGGAATTCGTGTTATACGGAGTGAAGCAAGGAGAATAATAACAATTTGAGGGTAAATATACGTAGCTATATATAGGTCGGGATACTTAAATAATCCTCAAACACTGGTTAAGTCGAGTTCGTGTTTGATGAGAGATCCATTCTTGCTATATTAAATGGGGGAAATTCTGCCAACGCCCAATACTTATTCTCGGAAGTTCATATATGTATAGTCTATTCTCACGATGCCTGATATTTATTCGATCACAAGCGCTTTGGCCGAATATAAATATTTATAAGATTGCTTCGGCGACCAAAGATCCGCAATAAATTGTTTAAGTATTTTTTTATCTATAAAAATAATAAAGAGCCGTGGTGGTCGAATGGTTAGAGCAGTTGCCTGCGACGCAAAGGTCGCAAGTTCGAATCCCGACTGTACCAATGAGTTTTTCTGAACTTAAGTACAGTGATTAATCACCCCACGAGCTGAACGGTGAAGGGAAACATCGAGAGGAAACCTGCATACGTCTGAGAAGAAATTCAAAGGCGTATGTATAGTGGTGCTTGAGTAACGGCGATGTACTCGCCATCTGTCACGTTGGCACCTAATATACCTCTGGCGGAAAGTGGGTGTGTGGGTATTATAGTATATACACCTCTGCCTACCCCTTCGGGGACCCTTGTGGGAAGGCGTGAGGGTATATTATTATTATTTTATAAAAATAATTTCATTCAAAATGTAA
>JACCPG010008340.1:0-36151 GCA_016069955.1 Drepana arcuata | reverse complement strand
TGGGATGGCGTGGGGATTTATATAAAATTTCGGTAACTCTGTAATTTTCTTTTTTTATTGATATATTTTAGATAACAGTTTTATTTATTATTATTGTTCTCTTACAGAATTTCGCAAATCTTCTATGTTACCTCTCAATTAACCTTGTGATGTCTCCGAACACGTAGATACTTGTCGAATGATCTCAATTCTATCTCCTCATCTATTTATACATGTCCAAGCTCTACAAAAGCTATATTACCAACCTGTTAATCAGACTGTGCCTTCCAATTTGGACCTTACACCCGTGGAATTGAGGTGCACTGTAAAGTTCAAATTTGCGTGCATAGAGTTACATTATCGGGGCATGTTGGCTATTTGTCGTTTGTTGTCTAATTCAATACCTAAGTGTCCAAAGTAATGACTCTCTTCAATTGATAGAGGTTGAAGATTGAGGCGACCTTCACCTCATTCCCAAGGTGGGTGACCGGTGCACTTTCATATACTGTTGTTATAACTTCACGCTTTCCCAAAATGATCCACGAATCGTTACAGTGGTGGAGTGGTGCGAATCGCATGCAACACAAAGTTCTCCATTTGACTTTCCCAATAAATTAAATACCTAAAGTGATCAACGAGCTTTACTCTGAAGAAAACCATCGCGAGGAAACCTGCATGCGTTTGGGAAGTATTTAAAAAACGTGTTTGAGAAACGGCGATGGACTCACCATCTGTTTGTCACCATGAGTTTTTCTGTTAACTTAAGTTATCGGTACAGTCGGGATTCGAACTGGCGATCTTTGTGTCGCAGGCAACTACTCGAACCACTCATCTACCGCGGCGTATATATATATGTTAATACAGCTAATTATGTATCTCTGTGCCAAATTTCATTCGGTTCCGTTTTGTAGTTTTTGCGTGAAAGAGGAACCAACATTCCTAAAAACAACCGCATTTATAACATTTTATTAGTAGGCTCTCTATATTACTTTCTAGTCCTTATAGTCCTGCTTAATGGCACAGGTCTAGGGTAGTATTGTGTTCCACTAAGGTTTCCAGAACTATTCAAGGAGTGCAGTTGTGCGGCCGTTACCTGGGAGCGTCAAAAGACAACGAAGCAAAACCGATATTTTTAACTAAATCTGAATAAGTATCGGCGATGGACTCGCCATCTGTCACGTTGGCACCTAAATTATATCTCTGGGGGAAAGTGGGTGTTTGGGCACTACCTATACACCTCTGCCTACCACTTCGGGGACCCTGTGGGATTGCGTGACGATATATTATTTATATATTAATCAATGGAGTTATGATAAAAATATTATAACTACATTGCAATGTTATATACCAAAGGTATGCAGGGTCTGCCAGGACAATGTCGCTCGCTTCTTAAAGAAGTCCATGCTGAAAGGACTCCCTAGAGAGGTCCTCAAAGGGGAGTTTATTCCACAGATTGAGTAGTCGTGTAAGGAAACCCATTTAAAGCCGTACGATGCAAAACCTTTGTGGTTCCAAGGCATGGGGATGAATTCCGTCGATGGCGAGAGGTGCAGTGGTAAGGGCCGGCGTGGGCATCATGCCGAAAATTCTTCAGAATGATCCTCGTTAGATAAGTGGCAGAACACACACAGGGAGCTAGGGTTCGTTGGCAATACTAGGAACGTGTTTCTGAGCGGTGTCAAGAAGAAGTGCTTTAGGAGGACACTAAGTCAAGCACGTTAGTGAACATCACA
The DNA here is from genome assembly GCA_016069955.1 of Drepana arcuata. Lineage (NCBI taxonomy): Eukaryota > Metazoa > Arthropoda > Insecta > Lepidoptera > Drepanidae > Drepana > Drepana arcuata. The sequence goes on along the minus strand of JACCPG010008340.1, from coordinate 34,439 downwards.
TTAAATATCTCGAATTCAACGTACTTAAGGAATACATTGAACGTAAACTACGTTTATAATTTATGTTAACATTTATTTAACGCAAATAAAACTGTCAGGAGACGAAAATAGTACTACATACACATATATCATCACGCCGAGTCCCTAACGGGGTAGGCAGAGAGTATAGAGCGCCAGTTCTCTCTAGACTTACATACCTCTTTCGCCTCGTCCTCATTAATCAATCATGGAGAGGAAACCTGCGTACGTTTGAGAAGAAATTTAAAATAACGAATGAATACTCGTGCTTGAGTAACCATGATGGTCTCGCCATTTTACATAAGCACCTAAGATATATATCCGAGTTCTCGAAACTAAGATAATTTCAGACGGCCAGGTGGCTAGATAGCTAGGCATCATACAACAACATGTTTTTACATACATGTTTTTCTTTGTATCCTCACGCCTTCCCACAAGGGTCCCCGAATGGGTAGAGGTATTTTGATAGGTACCCACCAACCCACTTTCCGCCAGAGATATATTAGGTGCCAACGTGACAGATGGCGAGTCCATCGCCGTTACTTAAGCACGACTATACATACACCTTTGAATTTCTTCTCAGACGTATGCAGGTTTCCTCTCGATGTTTTCCTTCACCGTAAAACTCGTGGTGTGACTAATGAATGTACTTAAGTTCAGAAAAACTCATTGGTACAGTCGGAATTCGAACTTGCGATCTTTGTGTCGCAAGCAACTACTGGAACCACGAGGCCACCACGGCTTTTCTTTCTTTTTTATCATAACTATTTGTATTGTCGGCTAGGTTGATCTGAAAGGATGAGCGAAGAAAGATTGACGAAACAGATATACAAAGCTAAAGTGTGTGCAAGAAGAGGCAGAGGAAGGCCACGTTCCAACTACCTGGATCAAATTGATCGGACTCTCAAGGATGGAAACGTTAAGAGTACTCAAACCGACGAGCATGAATGAAGAGACTAATGCATGTGGACAAAGCGAAAGAGGTATGCGAGTCTAGAGAGAAATTGCGCTCTACTCTCTCTGCCTACCCCGTTAGGATCTCGGCGTATATATGTATGTTATGGAAAACGCCTCCTACATTTTCCATTGCCCACACATGGTGACTTCATGCTTAAAGTATCACATGGACCATGGATCGTGTCAGTAGCAGCAATATAATTACAATACATACAATTCTTGATCAACATATTGAAATAATTTTGTAAAAAATATGAGATGTGTTTATCTATTACTTGTAAACATTGTGGCATATTTTTTTTCATTTACTTGCAATTAAAATAGCCTATGTTAATCAGTGATAATGTAGCATTCAAATGGTGAAAGAATTTTAAAAATCGGTCCAGTACTTTTAAAGTCAATTCGTTACAAACATACTTACAAACACACTTAACAACAAAACTTTCCTCTTTATACATATATATAAACGGCTAGACCGATTTTGATGATTTTTTGTGCTTGTTCAAGTGAAGTCGAGACTGGTTTAGATTCGCAATTGGACATTGGCGAAAAGTGGGTGTGTGGGTATTTCCCATACACCTCTGCCTACCCCTTCGGGGACCCTTGTGGGAAGGCGTGGGGATATATTATATAATAATTATAATTTTTTTTTTTCACCCGAGCGAAGCTATGCGGGACTATAAATTACAATATGTGTTTCTTCCGTATCTCTACGTGTGTTTGGCAACTAACTCCTCTTAATCTGTAGGACCGATTTGGATGGTATTTTGAGTGTATATTTAAGTGGATCCCTGGATGGTTTGAAAATATAATTGGACCCAGTAGATGGCGCTACTGTCGTGTTTAGTAGCTTTCATTTCTTTACCTAAGCGAAGCTGGACGGACCTTGTACTACATAATATAGGTACATATATTTCATACGGGAATTCACAAGGTCTATAGAACATGGATAAAGAATAAAAATTACAAAATAAAAATAAAAATGTATTTATTTATCTGTAGTTTCTAATGTATAATCTACACCACACGATACAGCTTATAAAACTATGAGGTATTTTTTTTTATTTTTCTCCATATGCAGCAATAAATAATAAATTACTTGAGTATTTAACACACAATTTTCCATTCCGATAACATTTTGTCGTTTAAAACTATCAGTAATATTGTAAAGAAAAGATTTATAAACCTTTTAGCTCACAGATAAATTATACCTTAATACAATACATGACAATAAGTAAAAATAATTGTACTGTATAGAAGCGATTACCTACTTTTAATAATGTTAAATGTGAAAAAAAGAAAGGAAAGAATCGTGAGGAAAACCTTAGAAGAAATTCAAAATCACAATCTAGATGCTATCGGTGGTAACCGCTTATCCACAGGCGTGACAGAAGAATATCACGTCCCGTCTATGGATCCCTCAACAGGACATGTCTTTTTTAATCTCGTTTATTTACAACATTACTGGAGTTGATAATTGGTCCTTTGAGTTAATAGGGCCCCTCCGCACTGCGGGTCAGGTCAGTTGACTCCAGTGTGATCCTGGGTTTGAATCCTCGCTCGTCAGCCTCGTATTCCACCACCTGGGAATTGAAAGTCAATGCTTAGAGAACATAAGTTCCTTGTTTATTGCAGAAACATCTTTAGCCAAACGATGGTACAAGACACATAGAAAGGATGAATGAAGAAAGATTGACGAAACAGATATACAAAGCAAAAGTGTGTGCAAGAAGAGGCAGAGGAAGGCCACGTTCCAACTACCTGGATCAAATAGATCGGACGCTCTAGGACGGGAACGTCAAGAGTATTCGACATCGACGAGCATGTATGAAGAGACTGATGAATGTGAACGAAGCGAAATAGAGAACTGGCGCACTATAATCTCTGCCTACCCCGTAATGGACTCGGCGTGATGATATGTATGTGTATGTATAATGGTACAAAGACTAAAAAAAATTTAAATTAATATGAGAATGAGGGTCATAATAATATGAGTATATATTGATTTCATTATATCCTAGTTCATGTAAAGTCTCACTACCTGCTTGGTACCATCAGGGAGAACCACGAAGTAGCTACCCTCAGCTCTGTTCTCCTGTCTCGTCTCCTGATGACCAAACTCACTGCCCGAATCGGCGTCGTTCACTGCGTACAAGAACTCATAGTTGGCTGCTTCCTGAGAAGAAATATAAAAATAAACTTACAAAACTTTCGCAAAAGGAGCGATGAGACAAAAGTACTGCTAAAGAAGTCGAAAATATAAAAAGAGCCTCCTTATAAAAGAAGATAGCTTCTGCAAAAATATTTTAGAAGGAAAGGTAGAATTTCTTTCCCAGAGTGGAAGAAATACCAAGACATAATTTGACCAAAGATGAGGTATCTGCCATGATGTACATATATGGAGAACAAATTGGTTGCCCTGGACGGCAGCACAAGAAAGGAATTGCATCAGAAACGCCGACAAGAGCCCAGCTCTTAAAGTAATGGTGTCTCATGACATATTGGGAGGTCAATGAGATGATGCTGGTCAAAAGCAAATGGAAGGGATGGCATCAGAGACACCAAGTTGAAAGTCATCTTGAAAGTCAGTATATGAAGATGATAAAATGAACGTAAAATTGGAATAACTATTTACGATATTACAAAAATATAGGGTAGTTGTGACATTATCCATTTACGCCGAAGAAAAGTCTGAAGCACGTCATACATATGTCTTTGAATTATTTCTTCAACGTATGCTTTACGCAACGGATGGTTTACAACAACAACACGGATGGTTTTAAACAAAACACATTGTGTGAATACTTCTTATTCTAAAGCTCGAAAAAACTCGTAAGCACATTCGGGGTTTGAACTTGCAACATTGCTTCTGCGTGTGATAACTCGAATCACAGGTACCAAGGCCGTAAAATGCTATAAATGTATTACATACCTGATTTTCAAATTCGCCACTAGCTCCCCTCGCGTACTCATATCCCTGGTGTTCCAAAGCGCTGTAACTCTCCGGGACTCCGTATTGTTCTGAAGGCATAGATTTGGCAGATGGAACGCTGTAGCCTTGGGATGCAGATCTGTAATTTAAACAATGAGAATGTATGAATGAATCGTAAAGATTTGGATTTAATTATTGAATGATTATTATTATTATTTTAGGGAAGTCCGGGACCTAACTTGCATAGGAGCGCTATGACTGACGCCTTTGCGTCAGGCAGTGAATCAAGGAGGCTAAAAAAGATGATATTGAAATTTAAGGATTTGTTTATGATAAGTTCAGTGATTAGTCACGAGCTTTGCGGAAAACGTTTTATAAGAAATTCAAAGACAAATGAACGTCGTGCTTGGGCAACGGAGATGGACTCGCCATCTGTCAGGTGCCAACGTGACAGATGGAAAGTCCATCGTAGTTATGCTAAGCGATTATTAATTTCTTCCCAAACGATTTCAGGTTTCTAATGATGAATGTGATATCATTACTAATTAAGTTACAGCCACTATAGTGACTAACCTTGCCGAAGCATACGACGAAGCGATGGCTTTGGTCTTCAGATTAGCAGCTTTGCTCGGAGCGGTGTATTCCTCTGACAAGCTCTTTCCATTAGGTACACTATAACTATCTGACTCGTTCTCAACAGCAGTACTGTATGAATCAGGTTCACTATTAGAGTGTTGAGAATACGAGTCCGAGTTCCTTGTACTTGCAACATAAGGTAAGGATGAACGCGAGGAAGGAGCACCGTAGGTTTGATCAGGGGCATTTCTGGGAGCGCCATAAGTATTTGAAACACCGAAAGAAGAAGATCGGAATGGATTATTTGCGGTGTAGCCCTGAGCATCATGTGATCTGGTGGAACTGCTGTAATCAGATAAGGCGTTAGAATTAAATTTGCTGCGAGTGCTTTGGAAAATTGGAACCCCAAATTTCTGTGTTGCGATCCGAGCAGAACCAAACGCCTTTTTTCTTGCACTACTATGTTTGTCTGAAGTTCTAACTTCAGGAGCGCTGTAAGAATCCGGTATACTCCTGAAGGTCGAAACAAAGTCGTCATGATCGCTATCGGTAGGCACTCCATATTCTGAAGAAGGTCCATTTCTCGCTTTAGGTGTACCATACTCTTGCGATAGCTCGGAAGCTGGAATGGAATAATCTTGGCTTGTTCTCGATGACGGAGGTAGGTATTCCTGAGCAGATCTCGCAGGTGCACCATATGTCTGGGAAGGAGCGTTACGCAGACCCAGAGGTCCGTATGTTTGGGAAAGACTAGATCTAGCATTAGGCACCCCGTATTCTTTGGATAAGCCAGATTTGGCGGCGGGTACTCCATACTCTTGGGACAAACCAGACCTCACGCCAGGGGTGCCGTATTCTTGAGATAAGCCAGATTTTGCAGCTGGAGCGCCGTATTCTTTTGATAATCCTGATTTAGCAGCTGGCGCACCGTATTCTTGGGATAATCCAGACCTTGAATTTGGTAGTCCATACTCTTGAGATATACTCGATCTTGCATTGTGTTCACCAGATCTGGTTGCAGGGACGCCATACACTTTTGAAACACCAGCTCTAACACTTGGAACTCCATATTCCTGAGAAATTCCAGCTCTAGCACTGGGTGTCCCATACTCCTGAGAAATTCCAGATCTAGCACTGGGTGTCCCATATTCCTGAGAAATTCCAGATCTAGCACTGGGTGTCCCATACTCCTGAGAAATTCCAGATCTAGCACTGGGTGTCCCATACTCCTGAGAAATTCCAGATCTAGCACTGGGTGTCCCATATTCCTGAGAAATTCCAAATCTAGCACTGGGTGTCCCATATTCCTGAGAAATTCCAGATCTAGCACTGGGTGTCCCATATTCTTGAGAAAGTCTAGATTTTGGTCTCGACCCACCAGCTCTCGCGGACGGCACTCCATATTCTTGGGAGGGACTAGACCGACCGTTAGGAGGTCCATACTCCGTAGAAAGAGAGTTCCTGGAGCTAGCAGGAAGGCCGTATTCTTGGGATGGAGAGTGCTGGTGATTGTGGGATGATCTCGCTGCTGCATAGCCATCACTGAAATATAAAAAAACATGTCAGATTTATACTAGGTTCTTAAATAAATACGTTGAAGTTGAGAAAGGCGTAAATGGATAATAATAATAATAATTTATTGAGCAAATAATAATAAAACAAATAAGTTAATCTAAAGGAAAGTTAAGCAACTAAGTTAACGGAATAACAGGCACAGGTACTCAAGCACGACTATACATACGCCTTTGAATTTCTTCTCATACTTATGCAGGTTTCCTCTCGATGTTTTCCTTCACCGTAAAGCTCGTGGTTTGACTAATCACTGTACTTAAGTTCAGAAAAACTCGTTGGTACAGTCGGGATTCGAACTTGCGACCTTTGCGTCGCAGGCAACGACGTTCGAGTGGCTCGAACCACTCGGCCACCACGGATCTTCTATTTAACATCAAGTAAAGATAAATAAGCTTTCGGGGTTCAAACCGACAGGTTTTGTACAGGTTTCGTAGCTAGGATTTCTGACCACTACACCAGACAGTACGACTTGCACACTCTTACTTAGGTCTTGATTGAGGGAAACTTACCCAACCGGCGGTTCAGCTAACGCCAAAGGCAATAGACATATCAGGGGAAGAAAAATCTGAAACAAAATATATTTAACTTCTTAAAAGTCACTGACTGTTATGAGAAGTCAGGGAGAAAAATGTAATCGCTCATTGCAACTTCGTTTTCTATGTATCAATAATTATTTATTCAACGTAAGGGATACAGGGAACACTTATTGAACGTCACATACTTAATATAAACTAAATTTACCACCGTTTCCAAGAAAAAATACCTGCCAGGAGAAGAAACGGCGAAACAAACTACCCGGTTTGCTTTTTTAACGTTTATTCCCTTTAACGTAGGGGTAGAAAATTATTTAACTTACTTATATAATACAACCTCACGCCTTCCCAGAAGGGTCCCCGATGGTACTACCTATACACCGTCTTTTCCGCCAGAGATATATTTTAGGTGCCAACGTGACAGATGGCGAGTCCATACATATGGCTATACATGAATGACTTTGAATTTCTACTCAAACATATGCAGGTTTCCTTTCGATGTTATCTTTCACCGTAAAGCTCGTGGTGGGACTAATAACTTTACCTAAGTTCAGAAAAACACATTGCTACTATAGGGATTCAAAGTTGCAATCTTTATGTCGCAGGCTACTACACGAACCACTCAGCCACCACGGCTCGTCTCTTATTATTAACAATCGATAATTAATATTCTTTTACCTTCATTTCGACTGCGTGTGTGAGAACGAAAACCTTGGAGAGAATGTGAATCTGTAAAACAAAGATTTTATAACATAATATTTTAATCTTAATAGGATTAAGGATATATCCTATTAATATTATGAATGCGAAAGTTTGTGTGTATGTTTGTTACGCTTTCACACAAAAACTACTAAACGGAATTGTATGAAATTTGGCATGGAGATAGACTATTCGCTGGATTAACACATAGGATATATCCGATCCTGTTTAATTCTATAAAAAAAGAAACCTCGGGAAAATAATTATTATATACGTATTAATATGAAATCAATAATATTATCACGCCTTAAAACAATCGTTCTTCAGACTTCTGCTCACCACGCGAAAAGAGGATGTAGGTATTAATTACTACAATACATCCTCTTTTCGCCAAAACTACATTGAGCCTCCAACTCCTCTACGTCCCTACGTCGTTGAATTCCATCTCAAACGTATACAATGTCTTCTTAATGATGTGCTTCACTGCAAAGCTGGTGGCGTGATAAATCACTGAACTTAAGACCAAGAACCGCTGGGGCTTGAAGCAATCTTGACAGGTCTATAGAACCTCTGAGCTTAACTGTCAGAGATATATTTTAAGTGCCAACGTGACAGGTGGTGAGTTAAATAATTACTTTACATATATGTTTATTTACAGAATACCTACCCTCTTATGTGAGTGATGGTATTACAAATGTAACGAGGTGGTCGAATGGTGACATCCCAAAAGCAGTCCACTATATATACCAACGCACAGTTGTTAAAGCTCAGAATCGACAAATGTACAAAGACACTCTCTTGGTATAGTACAGAACTAAAATAAGCCTTATTTCTTTGTTGTTAAGAGTGATAAGTGAACTTTTAAAGTGTCAAATTGTGCGCAGTTTAAAGTTTCATTGTGCGTCGATAGTACTTCGAATTGTGACATGTTTCGCGATCCAAATTCTACGCTTAAGATCTTTGGCATAATTGTGCGTTTAAATTTGATGAACATAAGCTATTTTTTGTTTTTTCGCTATGATATTCCTTTGTTTTAGGTCTGAGTAGGAGTTAGTGCTTCTGTTTGACGACAGGTGGCGCTGAAATAAACTTTTACTCAATCGCAAGTTCGATTGTATGAATGAGTTTTCCTGAACTTAAGTACAGTGATTAGTCACACCACGAGCTTTACGGTGAAGGAAAACATCGAGAGGAAACCTGCATACGTCTGAGAAGAAATTCAAAGGCGTATGTGTAGTCGTGCTTGAGTAACGGCGATGGACTCGCCATCTGTCACGTTGGCACCTAATATACCTCTGACGGAAAGTGGGTGTGTGGATATCCTACCTATACACCTCTGCATACCTACTTCGGGGCTCTTCTCTGAATATATACATATACACATTATAATGTAAAACAAAAATCGTTTATGTTTTTAGTTTGTCTGTTTTAATTAGTGCATGTCTGGTATAAAAAAAATCCTTTGGTTCTTTACCATGGCCTTCTTTCACCATCATTGTTCATGAAAGCGAAAGGGACATGAGGTCCACATATACATATGTCTCTTTCGCACAACTGTACGACACATAGTCTCAATGTGTCACAGATTCTATGACATTGAATACATAGTTAAATACAAGCATTTCGTTTTACTACAGCGAAAATGTTACATAGTACATCCAATAACGCGGTAGCTCAACTACTTGGATGGTATAGATCTATTTCACTTAGTTTGACAAAGCATACGGCTAGGTTTGCATATCTTATCTTAATTTATATAAATTACGCGTCATGTTGTTTGTCCGCGATGGGCTCATAAACTACTTAACCGATTTCAATCAAATTTGCACACCGTGTGTAATTTGATCCAACTTAAAAGATAGGATAGCTAACATCACAATTTGACCCTATAGGTGGCACTGCGATTGTGTTTCAGGAAGTTTTACTTTTTCACCCGGGTGAAGCTGGGCGGGACAGCTAGTAATATATATATTAAGCCTGAAAATTTACCTGGTAAATGTGGTCGAAGAAATGTATTTATGCAAGAAGCTCGCCGAACTTCGCTTGCCAGTCATCATTACAACTGTCTTTTCTAATATATTTAAGCATTTAGATATCTATATTTTCTAATATGCAATTCTATGCTTAGTTTCAAAAGGTATTTATTATCAGTCTACAACTCTATTACGGAATAAATTTGAAAACTTACGTAAGGTTTTCGTACTCCAGTTTCGTACTGTACATTACTGAGTATATATATCTTCACAGTTTCCCAAAAGGGTCTCAGAAGAAGTACATCTTAGTTTCATCTCACCCATTTATCAAACGTATGCAGGTTTTCTCACGATGTTTTCCTTCAGCGTAAAGCTCATGTGATTAATATCGCTATATATTGACTATGTAAATGAGGTACTGTTGTATTTATTGATTGTGTTTATATTGTGGCCATAACTTCATCGGCGCTCCAAGTAATATTGATCGTGAGGATGGGAAATTGGATTGTGACATGTAGTCGTATGCGCTAGAGCAAGCGTAGTATTATCATTATCTATACATAATTATAATAAAATTGGAGTGTCTGTTTGTAATATTGAAATAACCGCTTTTTACCAAATGCTTATGGATGTATACACGGTATGTATACCAATTAGATATTTTTTGTCTGTCTGTCTGTCTGTTTGATAATCTCTGAAACGGCTGGACCGATTTTAACGGGACTTTCTCTGGCAGATAGCTGATGTAAAAAGGGGTAACTTAGGCTACTTTTATTTTAGAAACTTGACAAAAACTTTTTTGTTAAATTCACGCGGACGACGTCGCGGGCACAGTTAGTCTATACATATACCTACCAAAACTAGCTTTACCCTAAAGCCTAGAACCATGGCCGAGTGGTTGGAGCAGTTGTAATAAGATAACAATATCGAATCCCGACTGTACCAATGAGTTTTACAGTGTACAAGTACAAGTACAGTGATTAGTCACACCACGAGCTTTAAATGAAAACATCGAGAGGAAACCTGCATACGTTTGAGAAGACGTCATCATCGTCATCTGTCACGTTGGCACCTAAATATATTCCCAGCGTAGAGTTGCGTGGATACTTACCTATACACCTCTGCATACCCCTTTGGGAACCCTTGTGGGAAAACGTCAGTTCTCTCTAAGCATACAGATCTCTAAACATACACTTCATCCATAATCATTAGCCTGTTCATACATGCTCGCCGGCTTCGAGTACTCTTGACGTTCCCATCATGGAGCGTCCGATCGGTTTGTTAATAATAACTCTTTGCAAATTTACTGATTACTCACGGCATACCATGATAACTGACCAGTATCCTTTATGACGCGGGTGTTTTGGCGAACAGGTTCTTTTTAATAGTACTTGAAGACTTAACCTATTGTCTCCTAAAGAAGTTAACCATCTAACAAAATGGTCGTGCCCAAACTGGGGCAAGGTTGTACAAACTTATCACTACACTAGCTATGCCCTGTGTCTACACTCGGGTTAAAATATGATTTCCTTTATTAAATTGATGTCACAAAATATATTTTAAAACTGATCTCAAGTCTAGTCATGAGTCACACCACGAGCTTTACTGTGAAGAAAAACATCGAGAGGAAACTTGCATACGTCTGAGAAGAAATTCAAAAGCGTATGGGCTATCTGTCACATTGGCATCAAAAATATATCTTGGCGAAATAAATAGTTTGTAGTGTAAGTGTGCAACCTTCCACTTATGTTTGAGTATTGTCGGTACACACTGATTACCTATGAGTACACACGCACACTACAATTAATAGACTCGGGTTATACTCCCCGCAGCCCGCGACCCTCTCGACTAGAAATTGGTGGAGCGCGTCTTCGTGGATGGCACTGTCTATAGTTATAATTGTGTCGCTGACATTAACACTCAACCCCGGATAAAGATGAACAGAGAGAGAGAGAGAGAGTGAGAGAGAGAGAGAGAGAGGGGAGAACTGGAATTAGCTGTGGTCCAAGACAGAGGCCTATTTATGAATCTCTTTTAATGATATAAAGATCGAACATTTATTTGACGTCGTGTTTCTTCCGGAATTAAATTAATCTTCCGTTTATGTGTTAATCCAATGATAATCTGTCTCTGTGTCAAATTTCATCCAATTCTGTTCTGCCGTTCTTTCGTGAGAGACAAACAAACATGCGTACATACTCACAAACTGTAACATTTTATAATATTAGTAGAATTGGTCTGCTAAACAAATGATTTGATACACTGTACAAAGATAATCTTATACATAACTTTCCGACTCTATATTCAGCATGATAAAGTTCAGATTCGCATGGGCGGGAGTGTTTGTAAGTTTGTTAATTTGCCAATTTGTTTTTGCACTATATCTAAATCTAATGACTCTAGAAATAGAGTTGTTATTCGCTTGCATGTAAAGTAGAAGACGTTTGACAAACTATGTATTGTCATGTATCGCGCGCGTGAGTGTGCAATGTCAAACAAACGTTGCAGCCTTTAATCGGGTGACACCAGCGCCGGTTAGCATCAACTTGACAAATGACTTACTTATCTATGCTTGATATAATCTGTGCTTGACAAGTGTCAAGATTGACAGGGCATTTTTTTTCATCAGGGCATCTTGTAAAATTAATATGCTTATCTTGTATAGCAAGCAACGTATTTTTTTTTAGTGTTGTTCAGTGCCCCTCTGACGTGGTGGTCAGAGACGTTTTTTGCCTTTTTCTTTTATATTTTTTTACGTTTCTTGTTCTTTTAAATTATATTATATTTGAGATTCTTTCTTATTCTCGTTTTATCTTTTCTTTTCTTTTTTTTGTCTTTTCTTTTACATAGTACTTGTAGTTAGTAACATTTTCTTATATCTATTCTGTCTTAGTTTTATATAACAATATCTTATATTTATCTTATTTAATACTTACATCTTCTAGTTTTCTTATCTTAGTACATTTTTTAAGATGAGCAAAAAGGCATTTTAAAAACTGTGAGGTGTCATCGATGGAACCGACTCAGGTCTTGTTTCCATCGATGACCCTCTGGATAACACTGGTGCAGAAGGCCAATGGTTCGCGTGTGGCTTTTTCAATCAAAAGTTGGTTCAGGGGTACCTCTTCTATCTTAGCAAGCGTTTAAGCTTATCGTTAGCAAGCAACGTATTGTGGGACCTATGCTATTCCCCCATTCTATACAATATTAATACTGTTATTATATACCTAATGATTTGAAAAGAGTAACCATGGAGTTTCTTGCCGGTTCTTCACCATGGAAACGACCAACCCGAACCGTGCACCTTTTTCGACGTTTTATAAGTACCCAACTAGGCCTATGTGAAATAAAAATAATTTGATTGATTTGATGATGATGAATATTGAGATGATGTAGTATTGAAAAACTCGACGCTATATTTACTCTGGATAACCTTAGAGATAGAGTTAGTTCTGTAGCTTGAGAGTTGAGCGAACGTCCTCGTCTGCTTTTAACCTATGATTAATTGCAACAAGCGGCTACGATGTAACCGGCCTTAATTATCTCATTACCTCATTGTAATTCGTACCGCTCGACACTTGCTAATGGTTACAGATTTATTTGATAGCTTAGAACTAGTTTGAGATGAGCTAAGGTTGCGACATTATCTATTAGTAGTTTCGTCTCTTGCCCTGCCCTTCACCTGCCCCGCGGGTTTACTCGCATTTAACTTGAATTCTCAGCTCCCTTGTGTAGTATCATGATGATATATGGCCTATAGCTTTTCTCAATAAACGGGCTATCTAATGCAAAAATATTTATCTGAAACAGTTTAGTGGTTTCTAAAATTAGCGCGTTCAAACATACAAACTTCCTGTTTATAATACTTGTTTCATAAATATCATTATGAGTAAGCAGTCGAAGCACTGTAGTATACATTTTGCGATTGCATGTTTATTTCAATTATATAGCAAGTATGCGGCAAGTAAGCGGTTACCTCAGCGTTTGGATTGCACGCTGCCGACTCTGAAGGATTTCATACCTATCTTAATTATATTATAATATATATTTTATAGTTTGTTTCGCCGTTTCTTCTCCTGGCAGGTATTTTTTCTTGGAAACGGTGGTAACTTTAGTCTATATTAAACGTGACGTTCAATAAGTGTTCCCTGTGTCCCCTATGTTGAATAAAATATTTTGATTTTGATTTTGATATGCAAACCTTACTTTAGCGTTGTGAAAAATTATTTCCTTCCGCGAACGCTCTGTAGAATGAGCTCCCCGTTGAGGTGTTCCCTGGAGAACAGCATGGAGTTCTTCAAGAAGGGCGTTAAAAGTGGAAAAAAAAATTTTTAACAGTCATCCTAATAATATGTTAATTTATTACACTTAATTTATACACGTTAACCTAAAAAATGCTCATCTTATTTTGATTCAGTTTTCAACCTCAGTTAGGTATTTATTCAAAAAAGAACAAAGAAAAAAGTCAACGGTATATTTACTTATATAGATAGATACAGTGAAACCTGGTTAAGTGAGACATCAAGGGACCTGCAATGTCGTTTCACTTATAGAGGTATTCCACTTACCCAGTGTCTCAGATATACAGGTATAAATAAATATCTGTCTCATTTACAGAGGGTTCCATTAATAGAGGTGAGAATACAGGTTATTTCAGTTATACAGGTGCGATCATTAAATAAAATAACGTGTTATGTATTTACAAAATTTGTACTTACGTACTTGAAATTACGTGTGGAATTTGTGGGTAGAATAAGAATGAGTAAACAAACAATGTTATCTCAGTTACAGAGGTTTATGCATATAAAATTTACTCGCTGTCTCAGTTATAGAGGTAACTATGATGATAAATCGAAAGAACAAACCCCAGATATAGAGGTTTACCTCGTCCCACTAACAGAGGTAATTCAGTGCCAAAGTGTTGGGACCTCAGCATGAGTTCCAGTTATGGAGGTTTCTCACTTATCCAGGTCCCACTTAACCAAGTTTCACTGTATATGCATAGGAAGTCCAAGACTAATACTCGTGCTCATCACACAAATATCTGCCCTTAGCGGGAATCAAACCCGCGACTTCTAGTTCCGCAGTCAGGAGCTCTAACCACTAGACCGGACGGCTTTCAATTAGTTTTAAATATAATAGGAGGTTACATTAAAATATAACCACATCAATAGATTGAACTTAATAAAATCTACGCGTGGCAGGAGGGTGCCAAGATGGCTGGCACCAATGCCAGCCTTTATAAAAATTGCACTTGTACGAATCCAGGGCGGGTCGATAGTTAATAAATGCCTGTCATGACCTACACCGGTTTCCCAGACATATTGTCCACAACTTTCAAAGAAGCATCCGCGTAATATCCACACTTGACAGTCTGTTTGGTGGTCACTTCATTGTTCATACCACCGCTGACCATTACGTCACCAATAGCCGGACCCCAGAAATGGTGATCTTTATGAGCTTTCTTGAAGTTCACAGCCAAGTTACCACGCAATTTAGTTTTATATATCACTTCTACTTCAATATTACCGACATTAGCTGTCAATACAGCCGTTACCGATTGGCCAGGCTTCAATTCAATTTCCACACCGGTTGTGGTACCGATAGTTACCGATTCGGATCTCTCTTCCTCCTTGCCGTAGGTGAAAGTGTTGGAAAAACCGATGTTTCCCGTTATAAAGTTGACGTTTACATCTAAAGCCATCGAAGATTCCGTCTCGTTTGTTTCTGACCATGAGGAAGAGATTGTGTTCTCGACGGTTCGTGTTATTCCCGCGTTTACTTTGATTGGTTTATCTGATGAATTTTCAAATCGCTGAGAAGATATCGTAACTGAACTCTTCGTATCTTTCTTCAGTCTCGCCGATTTTATCGATAATACTTTCTTGATTTCTTCCCATTTGTAGCTCTTGAATAAATCCCCCCACGGCGTAGGGCTTCTTAGAAAAACACTGCTCGGCTTTCTACCAAAATGTTTTTCACAGGCATCCTTCAAATGGAGAGTATCGACTCGAAACAATTGCACGTCACTATCACTTATCGCGCTAACTTCAATGCCGGTATAGTTTACCGATAGATTGCCATCACTATTTGTCAAAATATCGATATTGATTTCGGACTGGACTCTTTTGCATTGAATTAGAATTATAAATGCGAGAAAATACTTATACATATTGCTGGCCACTTATCTTGGGAACGCTATAAATTATAATGATACACTTAATTTTTTTTATATAATATACTCAATTCATAATTTAGGTATGTTTATATAAAATTTATCTCAAACGCAATCATTGGATCGTTAGGTTGAGGTCATCCAAATTCTGTACCAATGAGTTTTTCTGAACTTAAGTACAGTGATTAGTCACACCACGAGCTTTACGGTGAAGGAAAACATCGAGAGGAAACCTGCATACGTCTGAGAAACAATTCAAAGGCGTATGTATAGTCGTGCTTGAGTAACGGCGATGGACTCGCCATCTGTCACGTTGGCACCTGAACTATATCTCTGGCGGAAAGTGGGTGTGTGGGTATTACCTATACACCTCTGCCTGCTAAGGCTCTCTAGAAAAAGCGCTATTCGCAAACTTATCATCACACCTGTAGTGACCTCTTAATCAAAGACTTCTATTGAACACTTCTCTTAATGACAGATACCATAGACAAATAAACCTTAAGCCCTGGTTATTGAATAAAGTGTTGTGTTCGTGCCGTAAGCTTCCCAGGCCTCAAGGAATGGTTGTGGTTTCCTTATCTGGTCAGGATCAACAGAATCACCAATACCATATGAGAATCAGATATAACTATTTAAGTAAGTAAGAGATATTTGTTGTTTGTCAACCATCTGGTCTAGTGACTGCGAAACTTGAGGTCGCGGGTTCGAATCCCGCTGAGGGCAGATATTTGTGTGATGAACACGAGTATTTGTACCTTAGTCTTGGATGTCCTATGAATTTAAGTATATATCTATCTATATAAGTAAATATATCGTTGTCTAGTTACCATAACACAAGCTTTACTTACTTTGGGACTAGGTCAATTTGTGTGCAATTGTCCCAGGTATTTAATATTATTATTATAATTAGTGTTCTACTCTCTCTGCCTACCCCGTGAGGAACTCGAGGTGGTAACATGTATGTATGTACAACTTTTGTTTAATAATAAGTTGATATTGTACTGAAGATCAAAGACGAGTAAATACGAGTGTTATTGAGAGATAATGAGGTCAAGTCAGATAAACTATACAATGTTTCTTATACCTTCTTTGCTCGTCTTTTAATTATAATATAATGAAATATACAATCTGAACAGTAAAAGTCGTAGAGTTCGATGGGACACTCAAGAACGGGACCGACAAGTGTACTGGCGAGAGTTCTGTAAGTCTAGGGAGCACTGGCGCTTTACTCTCTGACTAGATACCATTCGAACTTTCGTGGCTTGATATATTTGTATGTATGTATGTAAAATACTATGAACAAATTATTTTATATGAGCTCTTGTACCTAGATTTGTGGACAGAGCAACACTTGCATTAATCGGGTAGACACTAGGAAGAATGGGCCCAGCCCTGTCCAGCCAATCGCCCAGATAGCAGATCTTTAAAATATAAAAAAAAATTAATAATCACTTACGTACAGATATAAACTATTATTCTATATTAATATAGCTAGGTATTATTAATGTTTATGTATATATAAAACGAACATCGAATTATCGACTGCATATCGCTTGGTATATAACAATTTACACCACTATCGGAGTTAATATAAATATAATAAACAGCAAGATTATATATATTTATTTGGTTGTTAATGTGCCACATAAAACAATATATTGAGTATTTAATCTGTAATTGTGTGATTGAATCTGTGATGATAAGTTTAACCTGTGTATAATGATTTGGAAACTTTTTGTAGTGTGCGTCAGTATACAATTTTTAATCTGTAGTGCAAGAATCAAAATTAACGTGACACTAGTATCAAATAAGCGCGATGTAATATTACAACACTCTGGAAGTGATAACAAAGTAATATCCAATAAGGAAATTTACTTGTTCAACGTAACAAATGGAAACCTTAATAAAGGATGCCGCGTAGAGCTGGGAAAGATCCCAGATGATATATTCCTAAAGAATCCCACTCCTTACGGAGATTTATTTAAAAAGTATAAATGGCGCGAAGTGAACAGACACGTTAGAATTAAACGTTTAACAATAATGCAATTATTAAAAGAAAAAGTATTTTTGAAAGGACTGCAAATAGTTAATAATGCAACATTAGATATGACACACAAAATAAATATTGATGCAAATATTGAAAATGAAGCTCATTCGATATGGCAAAGTGGAGGATTTCCGTCAGATGACCTTCGATACGAAATGCTCTTAGGATTTCAAAATGGCCGTTTGGATTACGAAAACGTTTGGAGAAATGACAGTTTGAGAGCTGTTAGTCTACAGTTAAATTTTACAGACGTGGGAAATATAAAAGTTGAATCTGGACAAACGGCATTATTAAGACTGAATGCTATGAAAGTTTTCTTAATATTGAAAGCAACTTATGAAACTAACTTAGTGGGTAATGTTGTGGCTAATTACGCTAGGACATACGGAAAGTACCACTTCTGGGGCCTTACAATTGGAAATATAATGACAGCTGCAAACATAAAGAATTCCATTGAAACCAATGAATATATTCAAATAAAATTTTTCGCAGATCCTAAATTAGAGATATATGACAAAAACACTGGCAAAATTATACGAACAGACGAGCAATTAAAATTATCAAGAAATAGGTTAATCCTGAAGCCTGTACGTATCCGTCGCCCGGTTAGTTAAGATCATAGATTAAAGTATTTTAAAGTAGGGTTAAGATATGATAAGTTACTTGCGTAGGTACTTGTGTGTTGCAATGATATAATTAATAATATAAAATATTTCAAGCCTTTATGTTAATGGCCTTCGCCTAGCATTGCATTGTTTTAGGACGCCCCAATAAATATGCGGACTTATTAATTACTAGCTGTCCCGCGACTTCGTTGGCGTGGACGGTTTTTTTATCTTTCGTAAATTTTTTTTTTTTCAATAAAAAGTATCCTATGTTACTTCTAATACCTCCTAGAATATGTGTACAAAGTTTTATGATGATCGGTTAAGTATTTTTACGTGAAAGCGTAACAAACAAACTTACATTCACATTTATTATATTAGTGAAATTATATCAATGCAGATCTACACAATTTCGGGCGTTTCATAAGCATAATAAATGATATTCTTGAATTGAATGGAAACTATTTTTAATTAGATATTGCTATAACCTATTTTAATAAAGTTTAATTTTATTTTCAAAGTAGTTGATTAATCTTAAGACGTATTATTCATACCTACATAGTCTACATACGTTCAAAAAGAATTCAACGGTACATGATGTCATGCAAGAATTGAATGCATTTCCTGCGAAAAAAGCGTACCTACCCCTTTGCTCCTAGCACTGTAATGCAGCACCAGGGAAACAACACCTTAAACGTTTTCATAATGATGTGACGTCGCTACATATAGTATTAAACTAGCTGTGCCTGCGACTACGTCCGCGTGGAATTTAACAAAAAATATTTCAGCTTCTAAAATAAAAATACCCTAAGTTACTCCTTTTTATATCAGCTATCTGCCAGTGAAAGTCCCGTCAAAATCGGTCCAGCCGTTTCAGAGATTAGCCGGAACAAACAGACAGACAGAAAGACAGACTGACAGACAAAAATTGTAAAAAAAAAAATTTTGGTATATGTACCGTGTATACATCCATATGCATTTAGTGAAAAGTGGTTATTTCAATATTACTAACAGACACTCGAATTTTATTATATGTATAGATATGTAATAGGTACCTTGTATACATCCATATGCAGTTAGTAAAAAGCTTCGTCACTAGTGACGAACGCTTTTTTACATGAATAAAATATTCATATCCAATTCAAGAATATATTTTAACAGAAACGTCAAACTAAGTAGAAAATGTCAAATCATCAAATGTTTGCGAGAGTTCGAAGGTTTGAATTGTAATAAATTTAAATAATAATTTATTTACGTACGTCATTAATCTATCGTTTGAATAGAATACTAATTTGGTGTATTGTTAATTAAAAAAAAGTTGGTTTTTATCTAATATTAAATTCCGTCCTATAATTATTACTATTAGTTTTTATGTATAAGAATGAGCTATCATAATTCATTTCTAGATTAAATTTCACTTTTATCTTAACAAATATTATGCTGTGTTTATCTCCAAGTGTTATTGATGTTGCTATTAATATAACAATTAAACTGTAATATCATTCAATACGTTGCATGGTCGTGTAACAATTTGTCGCATTTTATCTATTATATCACTTGCAATGGTAAAATTAGTGGGAATTTATATCTCCGTGCCCCTCTACACTATAGGGTAAGTTAAATTTGTAACAATTTTAAAATAGATATTTTTTTTATTGAATGTGTCATAATTATATATTTTTTACCCAACTAAGTAAAATATTGTTTATACATGTATGAAAATTACAGTATTCCAAAGGATTCTTCAGATTCTTCAGTGAGAATTGAAACAGCAGAATTGAATAAAATTCGCGAAAGACAGGCATATTATCGCTCGAAGTCCTTATAATAGGCAGAGAGAGTAATGTTAGTTTTAATTGCACTAAACTTTTTTTAAGTTTAATTGTTCCCTGTTTTTGTTCTTTCTTCCTTCACATTGCTGTTAATGTAAAGTTTTATTGTCTGTGTCAATTGTGTGATTAATAAAGTTTTTTTCTTTCTAACATGCCAGTCCTCTCTCACCTTACAGATTTCTTTATTTATTTCCATCTATCCACATACATCACCAGTGTCGAGTCTCTTAACTGCATCTAAATAAATTTCATACTACCATTGGCATATTTAGGATGGGCCCCTATAATGCGGGTATCGTAAAAACATTCATAGTGTCTGCGCAGAGTAATAGTGCTCGGTGCTTCCATAACGGCAGGGGTCTTCGTGTTCCATGTGGCTGTGGTACCTCTCCTGTTCAAGTACTCAAAGACATTCCGCCGGGGTCTTGTCTTTGCAAACTTTGGTGAGTATAGTCATCACTATTCTCGTACAGTACAGTCTATTTTAAGCTATTGTAAGCACAGGCTATAAATGCTAGCCTTAGCATATATCCTACAGCAATAATTTTGCATACATTATTTTTTGTAAATATTCAAGTATATGAGTTTATTGCATATAAAAAAGTTGAAATGTTTGTGGTCCAAATAGTTGCCTGCGAATCAAAGATCGTAAGTTCGAATCCGTACAGTGCCATTGAGTGTTTCTGAACTTAAGAACAGTGATTAATCACACCACATGCTTTACGGTGTAGGAAAACACAGAGAGGAAACCTGCATAGTTCTGCTTGACTCACCATCTGTCACTTTGGCACTTAATGTTTCTCTGGCAGAAAGTGGGTGTACAACTCTGCCTACCCCTTCGGGGACCCTTATGGGAAGGCGTGAGGAAGATGTATAGGAAGAGAAAATCCGATGTTTTGGCGTTATCACTGCTTTGCCTATAATTGTTGGGTGTATAGATGTAAATCCTTGGTCGCAGTACAATGGCCGCTGGCTGTGAACTTCAAGGACCCTTCCGCCAGTGGGGTGGACGGGGGACGCAACCTCTACGTGGAATATTACTCTACAGTTGACAAGTGTCAAATTAAACTTGGTGAGCTTTATTCCTTCAAAAAATTTTATAATAAATAAATTCTTTGGGACAATTACACACAAATTGACCAAGCCCCAAATTAAGCAAAGTACCTAATGGTAAGGAGACAATGATATATTTACTTATATAGATCCAGATTCCGTTTAACTATTATATAATAATATATATCCTCACGCCTTCCCACAAGGCTCCCCGAAGGGGTAGGCAGAGGTGTATAAGTAATACCCACATGGGATCCATGGGACATCCAGACTAAGATACAAATACTTGTGTTCATCACACAATTATCTGCATCTGAGATCTGAATCGAACCTACGACCTCGTCTCTTTGTATTCTTACTGTTATTACGTTTGTTTAATTAAATCACAAGCGGCTTGGAATCACTAAGTCTGAGGAGAGACTTTGCCTCCCTGTGTGTGTTCTACCGCTTGTATAACTTCCACCTTCTACCACCGCACCTCTCGCCATCAACGGGAATTTATTCCCATACCTTGGAACCACAAAGGTCTCGCACTGTGCGCTTCCAAAGGAGTTTTCTTCCGCGAACGCTCAGGCTGTGGAATGAGCTCCCCGTTAAAGTTTTCCCTGGACAGGATCAGGCGGCATGCTTGTGTGCCACCCATGTGGTATAAAACAAATATTATTTAATATTTAATCTTTTTAGGTATTTGGCATATTCTACCAAAAAGCACTGCTGAGAGGTTAAAAAGCAGCTTTGAACACGCAGACGAGGAAGATCTGAAGAGCACACTAGACAAGGAGTTGGCTAACTCACAGACCCCCATCATGCTGTACTGCCATGGTAAGTTGAGTCCTGCATTCCAGGAAACCACGTGTAATGACAGAAGCTGGTCGACGAAGGTGGTGGCAACCGCCGCATCCGTTGGTGATGCGACCGCCCATAGGTAACCGCTTACCATCAGGCGAACCGCTAGCTTGTTTGTGTTAGTTTCATTAATTCATTGCCAGAATCATAAAATGTACATAAATAAATAAATAAATAGCTTGAGACAATTGCACACAAATTGACCTAGTCCCAAATTAAGCAAAGCTTGTGTTATGGTAACTAGACAACGATATATTTACGTATATAGATAGATATACATAAATACATAGGACATCCAAGACTAAGGTACAAATACTCGTGTTCAAAACATAAATATCTGCCCTCAGAATTAGAACCCTAGCCACTAGACCAGACGGCCATTATTGTTCATTTTCCATTGTTTATCTCCCTGTTTAGAAATATTGTTTTTTTATACTACAAGAGTGGCAAACAAGCATACGGCCCACCTGATGGGAAACGGTTACCGTAGCCTATTTACGCTCACGATACCGAAGTATCACTTGCGCGTTGCCACTCTGTGTTCGGAGAGTTATAGTGTGTGGGCAGCGTAAGGTTTAATCCCTCTGCTTCCAACACAATGTAACAATCCTCCCCCCTCCCCAAGGGGCTCATTACTGGCAACCTTATTCACCGCGTAGGAACACAACACAAAAAATTGTGTTATTTGACTACGGACTTCTGTAAAATTAAAAAATAAAGTAAAAAAAATTAAACACGTGTTTGCCTTCATCGCGTACATACCGACAGACTAACCGAGGGACAATGTTTTTATATGTTTTGATACATTTCAGGTAACTCCAACTCCCGCGCAGCCACACACAGAATAGAGTTGTACAAGTTCTTTCAAAACATGGACTTCCATACAATTGCTTTTGATTACAGAGGTGAGTCTTAAAATATATAACAACTAGCAGTCCGTCCCGGCTTTGCACGGGTGGACATAAGATTTTTTATAATAGAAAATATAGCCTATGTCACTCAGGGTGAATGTAGCTTTCCAATGGTGAAAGAATTTTTCAAATCGGTCCAATAGTTTCGGAGCTTATTCGATACAAACATACTTACATACAAACCTTTCCTCTTTATAATATTAGTATAGATATAGAAAGCGAAAGTGTGTGCTAGAAGAGGCAGAGGAAGACCACGTTCCACGTTCCGACTACCTGGATCAAATAGATCGGATGCTCAACGACGGGAACGTCGAGAGTACTCGAAACCGACGAGCATGTGTGAAGAGACTGATGAATGCAGACGAAGCGAAAGAGGTATGTAAGTCTAGAGAGAGCTAGCGCTCTGAGCTCTCTGCCTACCCCGTTAGGGACTCAGCGTGATAAATATGTATGTATGTATTGAATATATGAGCCGTGGTAGTCGAGTGGTTGGCGAAGCCTGCAATACAATGATTGTATGTTCGAATCCCGAATGTACCAATAAGTTTTTCTAAGCTTAAGTACAGTGATTAGTCACACCACCAGCTTTACGGTGAAGGGTAACATCGAGATGAAACCTGCATTTAATAATAATTATCGGCATATATTAATAAAATAATAATAATAATCTATCAGCTGATAATCTTAAATTTCTACTCTCTCTGCCTACCCCACGAGGGACTCGGTTTGATGATATGTACTTATCTTTAATCATTGCTCAGACAATAATATCGAACTAAATACACCGATGAAAAATCATATCAACCCGGATTCAGTTAAAAGATTAGTGTAGTGTTATCACTGTATATCGTGTGATATCAGTTAATGATGACATACATACATACATACATACATGTCAACGCGCCGTGTCCCTCACGGGGTTGGCAGAGAGTATAGAGCGCCAGTTCTCTCTAGACTTACATACCTCTTTCGCTTCGTCCACATTCATCTGTCTCTTAATACATGCTCGCCGGTTTCGAGTACTCTTGCACTTGATATAAGACTAGGTATTTAGGTGCACTTAAAATTAAAGGGTCCCCCAAGGGGTAGGCAGAGATATATAGGTATTACTCACACAACCAACTGCCTGGATCAAATAGATCGGACTCTGAAGGACGGGAACGTTAAGAGTACTCGAAACCGGCGAGCATGTATGAAGAGACTGATAAATGTGGACGAAGCGAAAGAGGTATGCAAGTCTAGAGAGAACTGGCGCTCTATACTCTCTGCCTACCCCGTTAGGGACTTGGCGTGATGATATGTATGTATGTACTCACACACCCACTTTCCTCCAGAGATATAAATTAGGTGCCAACGTGCCAAAATCCGAGTCCATCGCCGTTACCCAAGCTCGACTATACATACGCCTTTGAATTTCTTCTCAGACGTATGCAGGTTTCCTCTCGATGTTTTCCTTCACCGTAAAGCTCGTGGTGTGACTAATCACTGTACTTAAGTTCAGAAGATCTCATTGGTACAGTCGGTATTCGAATCCGCAATGAAGAGATTCGCAAATCAACTGGCGTGAATGAGGGCGTGATTGTAAAGATGAAGAAAGGCATGTTACGTTGGTTTGGACACATAGAAAGGATGAGTGAAGAAAGATTGACGAAACAGATATACAAAGCAAAAGTGTGTGCAAGAAGAGGCAGAGGAAGGCCACGTTCCAACTACCTGGATCAAATAGATCGGACTCTGAAGGACGGGAACGTTAAGAGTACTCGAAACCGATGAGCATGTATGAAGAGACTGATGAATGTGGACGAAGCGAAAGATGTATGTAAGTCTAGAGAGAACTGGCGCTCTATACTCTCTGCCTACCCCGATAAGGACTTGGCGTGATGATATGTATGTATGTATGTAATTTCTGCTTATTTTCTCAAATAAAATTAGCCTATGTTACTCCTTTTTACATTAGCTAGGCACGCCAGGGAAAGTCCCGTCAAAATCGGTCCAGAGGTTTCAGAGATTAGCCGGAACAGACAGACAAAAGTAAAAAAAAATTTTTTTGTATATGTACCTTGTATACATCCATATGCAGTTAGTAAAAAGCGGTTATTTTAATATTACAAACAGACACTACAATTTTATTTATTTGTATAGATGGTTATTTGGTCGTTTGTAGGTTATGGTGACTCCACCAACGTCCGACCCACCGAGGACGGTGTCGTGGAGGACGCCCTCATTGTCTATGACTGGCTTTACTCCATCCTGGAGAAGGGCACCAAACCCGCTGTCTTCGTGTGGGGTCACTCGTTGGGTATATTTTTTTATTGATATTGTAATATATATATATCCTCTCGCCTTCCCACAAGGGTCCCCGAAGGGGTAGGCAGAGGTATATAGGTAATACCCACACACCCACTTTCCGCCAGAGGTATAATACTGTTATTATGAAGAATTGTTGTACACTACTTTTTGCCGAAGATATATTTTAGGTGGCAACATACGCCTTTGAATTTCTTCTCTGACGCATGCAGCTTTCCTCTCGATGTTTTCCTTCACCGTAAAGCTCACTCCGCGTGCTTAGTAAATTTTTTATACAAATTTTCACAATTTTTTATATTATTACTGAAGTAATTGTTAATTTCCGTAAGGGTAATTTGGGATAAGGCGAAATTTTTTTGATTGCCAAATTTGTCGCCCTTTAAACTTACCGGCCTATGAACCAAATAATCGACCTGATGGCCAACGGGTCGGGGCTGCCTACCGCCCTAGTCGGCCGCCCTAGCCCCCCGCCCTAGCTGGCAGCCCAAGCCCCCAACAAGCCCACGCCATAGCCACCAGCCCTAGCCCCCCCCCTACCCCCCCGCCCTAGCCCTCCACCATTGTCCTCGCCCTTGCCCCCGCCAAAGCCGCCAGCCCTAGCCCCCGCCCAGGCTCCCCGCCATAGCCACCAGCCCGAGCCCGCTGCCCTAGCCGCCCGTAAAGCCCCCCGCAGTAGCTCCCCGCCCTAGCTCCCGCCCTAGCCCCCGCCCTAGCCCCCAGCCCCCGCCCTAGCCTCCCGCTGCGCAGGCACGGGCATCGGCAGCCACCTGCTGGGCGCGCTGCCCCGCCTGAGCGCGCGCCTGCCTCGCCCGCTGCCGCCGCCGCGAGGGCTGGTCCTCGAGGCGCCCTTCAACAACTTGGCCGATGAAGTGGCCCAGCATCCACTGTCCAAGGTTCTAATCCGTATTTCAGGAATATATGTAGAATTAGCTGTTAGCCGAGCCGTGGTGGCCGAGTGGTTCGAGCAGTTGCTCGGACACAAAGATCGCAAGTTCGAATCCCGACTGTACCAATGAGTTTTTCTGAACTTAAGTACAGTGATTAATCACACCAAGAGCTTTACGGTGAAGGAAAACATCGTGAGGAAACCTGCATACGTCTGAGAAGAAATTTAAAGGCGTATGTATAGTCGTGCTTGAGTAACTGCGATGGACTCGCCATCTGTCACGTTGGCACCTAATATACCTCTGGCGGAAAGTGGGTGTGTGGGTATTACCCATACACCTCTGCCTACCCCTTCGGGGACCCTTGTGGGAAGGTGTGAGGATATATTATTATATTATGTAGAATTAGTAGGTACCCAATTTCCACCGCTTTTTCTACTTAGCCTATTTTGACTTGGAGTCTGCCCAATAATAAAACTTGTGGAGGCCGAGTGGTTCAAGTAGTGACGATTGCTAGTTCGAGTTCGAATCCCGACTGTGCCATCGTGTTTCTCTGGATACAGTCATGCCACGGAAAACATCGAGAGAAGTAATTCAAAGTAAAGCGTGTGTATAGTCGTGTTTGAGTAACGGCGATGGACTCGCCATCTGACACGTTGCCACCAATGGTAACCAGATCATGGTAACGCTACCATCAGACGGGTCGAATACATGTATGGCATGAAATGTTGGTATCTCTGTGTGCCAGCTGGTGACATGGCTACCGTACTACGACAACGCGTTCGTGGCGCCCTTCAGGGGGGGAGCGGGGGGAGGGGAGGCGCAGGCTTTCCGCTCCGACACCCACCTACGGAACGTGCCCAGTCTACCCGTGCTGATACTGCACGCGAAGGACGACCTCGTCGTGCCCTTTGTGGTGGGGCGCAAGGTACCATTGCTTGCGTACTTATACACTACTGGGTACTATTAGACGGTTGGGATTATACATACATACATATCATCACGCCAAGTCCCTAACGGGGTAGGCAGAGAGTATAGAGCGCCAGTTGGGATTATGAGAATTTTTTTTTGTACTGTCTCTCGTAGCGTGAGTTCCGGGAACTTTCGCTACTTAACCGGTCAATGGCGAGACCTAGGCCTCCAGCCAGGCACTTTAGTACTAAGCAACACAGCTAGGGGCACCCCCTGTGGGGTACGAACCTCGGCTTAGGGCGTTGCTGGATCGCAAGCAAGGGAGCTGGGCTGGACTGTTAATTTTATTTATGTATTATTTGGGGGCGGTGTATACCTATATATATATATATATATATATATGCATATGTATATATAGATATATGTATGTATTATTATGTAAACGTAAAATAGTAAATACCGACAGATTATAATCTATCTCGTAGGATCTCTCGTCTCGTAACGGTCGACTGTAAGACCCCGACCAATCAGGGACAGACTTCAGACCGTTAACCAGCCACGAAGACGCGCCCCACCAATTTCTAGTCGAGGGGGTCGCGAGATGCGGGAGTACGACCCGAGTCTATTAATTGTAGCGTGCGTGTGCACTCATAGGTAATCAGTGTGTACCGACAATACTCACACATTAGTGGAAGGTTGCAGACTTACAATTACACTTAGTATAGTGGGGCGCGTCTTCGTGGATAGCACTATCTAATATGTTAAAATTTTGTAATAATTGCAGTTGTATACAACAATATTGGAGTCCCGCTCGCAAGGTGGCGCCACGGTCACGCTGCATGCCTACAGCAAGGAACTGAACCTTGGACATAAGTGGATATGTCACGCCAATGATCTGCCCGACGTTGTGGGGTGAGGTGGTCCTTATAATACATACTTATACGCGTGAAAGTTTGTGAGTATGTTTGTCACTTTATCACGTAAAAACTACTGAACAAAAATCAATGAAATTTGCCACAGAGATAGATTATCAGCCGGATTAAAACATGGGATGTGTCAGAAAAAAATAACAAAGACATTAGAATTTTACGCGAGAGAAACCGCAGGGTACCACTAGTCTATAATTTTATAAAATATCCACATACCTTCTCATAAGGGAAATGGTACGCAAATGAGTACAACACCCACTTTTCGACAGAGATATGTTTTAGGTGCCAACGTGACAGATGGCGAGTCCATCGCCGTTACTCAAGCACGAATATACATACGCCTTTGAATTTCTTCTCAGACGTATGCAGGTTTCCTCTGACTAATCACTGTACTTATGAATAACTTCTTTGTAAACACCGCGGGGTTCGAACCCGTGTCTGAGATAGCTGTAGATAACTATAGATTGCAGGTCTCAAGGTCAAAGTTTCGATAAAATAAAAATGTTGATTTTTATTTAATAAACACAAACGCCACCTCTGCAATATACATAATATAATATAATATATATTTTAATATATACATATATAAATTACGTGTCACGTTGTTTGTTCGCGATGGACTCCTAAAACTACTAATAAGCTACCTCGGAAAATAATTGAATTATCTTTTGTAGAATTTAAAGCTGTCGTTAAAAGTAAACTAATTCAAAAGGCATATTATAAAACATCAGATTATTTTAATGATGGCCATGCATGGCAATGAATTGCTCCTCTTGTACAGAGTTTATATATGTAACTACCCCTACGTAAAAGGGAACAAATGTTAAAAAAGCAAACCGGGGAGTTTGTTTCGCCGTTTCTTCTCCTGGCAGGTATTTTTTCTTGGAAACGGTGGTAACTTTAGTTTATATTAAATATGTGACGTTCAATAAGTGTTCCCTGTGTCCCTTATGTTGAATAAAATATTTTGATTTTGATTTTTGATTTTACTTAACCGATTTGAATCAAATTTGCACATCGTGTGCAGTTGGATCCAACTTGAAGGATAAGATAGCTTACATCTTAATTGGACCGGATAGTTAGCTGCGATCGTGTTTCACGAAGTTAAACTTTTTCACCCGGGCGAAGCTGGGCGGGACAGCTAGTATATTTATATATATTTATGTATGTTTTCATTTTCAGGCAATTTGTATCAAACCATTCTTGAAGAAACC
This sequence comes from Drepana arcuata, assembly GCA_016069955.1. Lineage (NCBI taxonomy): Eukaryota > Metazoa > Arthropoda > Insecta > Lepidoptera > Drepanidae > Drepana > Drepana arcuata. Next base: position 5,464 of record JACCPG010008340.1, on the reverse strand, counting down.
CTGTAAATATCTTGAGGCATATGGAATCGTCAAAAGATCACATACAAGACATGGATAGTAGTGGTAGAGCGCCAGTTATCTAGTCTTACATACTCTTTCGCTTCATCCACATTCATCAGTCTTAATACATGCATGTTTCGAGTACTGCCATCTACAGTTAAAGTGTTAGTAAGAAGTTATAGAAGTTATTAGTAAATGCGATGCAGTTTTTATACGATTCAATATTATCATAACGATGATAATTTATTTAATTTATTATTTAATAACAGGTGAAAGATAATAAAAATATTTGGAAAATAATGTTTGTATTAATTAAACCCTCACGCCTTCCTACAAGAGTCCCCGAAGGGGTAGGCAGAGGTGTATAGGTAGTAACCCACACATCCACGTCCGTACCGTGTGTTGGAGAGTACAGCATGGAGTTCTTCAAGAAGGGTGTGAAGCAAGATTCCTGCAGGGACGGCAAGGCGCGAGTGATACCCCTGGTGCTGCAAGCGTCCATAGGCGGCGGTAACCGCTTACCATCAGGCGGGCAGCAAGCTTGATTGCCACCCAAGTGGTATAATAAAAAAAAAACTTGTCGCCAGATATATATTTTAAGTGCCAACGTGACAGATGGCGAGTCCATCGCCGTTACTCAAGCACGACTATACATACGGCTTTGAATTTCTTCTCAGACTTATGCAGGTTTCCTCTCGATGATTTCTTTCACTGTAACGACCGTCTGGTCCAGTGGTTAGAGCTGACTGACTGCGAAACTTGAGGTCGCGGGCTCGAATCCCGCTGAGGGCAGATATTTGTGTGATGAACACGAGTATTTGTACCTTAGTCTTGGATGTCCTATGTATTTATGTATATATCTATCTATATAAGTAAATATATCGTTGTATAGTTACAATAACACAAGCTTTGCTTAATTTGGGACTAGGTCAATTTGTGTGGAATTGTCCCTAGGTATTTATTTAGGTATTTAACTCAGTTTATATTGCCACATACGATTTGATAACATTCAAAGAAGCATAAAGAATATACGATAATCTTTATATATATATATATATATATATATATCTCCTGTACGTGTGTATGCCACTAAACTCCTAAACACTTAGACCGATTTTAATGATATCTTCTCTGTGTCTTCAGGTGGATTCTAGAATGGTTTAGATTCACAATTGGACCCGGTAGGTGGCGCCACCAACGTATTCTCACCCGAATGAAGCTAGACGGGACAGCTTGGCTGAAAGTTCAAATAAATAAATAAATAATAATAAATAAATAAATACCTGGGACAATTCCACACAAATTGACCTAGTCCCAAATTAAGCAAAGCTTGTGTTATGGTAACTAGACAACGATATATTTACTTATATATATAGATATATACTTAAATACATAGGACATCCAAGACTAAGGTACAAATATTCGTGTTCATCACACAAATATCTGCCCTCAGCGGGATTCGAACCCGCGACCTCAAGTTTCGCAGTCAGGAGCTCTAACCACTAGACCAGACGGTCGTCAAATGGTGATAGCTTATACCTAGGAATAGGACATAGGCTACTTATTATTTTTTTTAAATCCTGAATAATACTAAGTTCTTATATTATAATGTATGATGCTCTTTCACGGCATAGCGGCTGAACCGATTCTAGCAGGAAAATTTCCAAAGCTACTTTTTCGAACTCCACGCGGGCGAAGCCGCGGGCACAAGCTAGTTTATTTATACGTACAGATTTAAATTGACTCATTTTATAAAAACCTTGTTGCTACATTCATCACGTGACTAACATGATGACACGTCTGTCAAACATGACAACAAACCTGAAAGATTTTTGTAAAAATGTGTGAGAAAAACAACGAAAAAAAATATAAAAATGATAATAAATGCCAGAATTAAGAGACGCAGACCTATAGGAACCTGACCATCATGGTTATCGGGTAAGCTATATATTTTCTATGCTACTAGCTGTCCCGCCCATCTTCGCTCGGGTGAAAAAGTTAAAAAAACACATTCTTCAACATCCCCTATGGAAGCAATATTTGAAAAACGTGTTCTTTTTTTATTTCATAAAAGTTGAGTTCCATAAAATCCGTTCTTAGCTGACCTCTACACAGTGTAAGAAATACTCCTACCAAAGTTCAAGTCAATCGGCCTTATAGTTCCTGAGATTTCGTGATGAGTGAGTTCACAAATGGGATCTCCTATATTGTACATATATCATAGAATATTATGAAAGATAAATAATTAATAAATATTGTACCCGGTTTCACCCGCGTACAATTTTATTTCATACAACAAAATATCTCATCTTTTCCATAATAAAATATAGCCTATCCTACTTAGCAAAAGTATAGCTTTCTAATAGTGAAAAAAGGGTTAAAATCGGCAATACAGTTTTAGAGTTAAATCGTAACAAACAAACAAATTACAACTTTCCTGTTAATATTCATAATTTAGGTAAGTATACACTATTTTTTCCTCTGTAATCATTATAATCTCGGGAACTATAAGGCCGATTAACTTGAAATTTGGTAGGAGTATTCCTTACGCGGTCTAGAGGTCAGCTAAGGACGGATTTTATGAAACTCCACCCGCAGGGTGGAATGCGGGGGCGTTAAATAAAAAAAACACATTTTTCAACTATTGCTTCTATAGGTATGAAACTTGGTCAAAATATTTTTTGGCATGACGTTAATTTACAATGAAATATCTAACAAAACCTTAGCAGCAACGCGTGGCCGGGTCTACTAGCTTAGCTATATACCTACAAATATTAATGTTGCGTTTGTGTGTTAGTGTAATATTAGTGACAGGCGCTTCTGTCACGGCCAGCTTGCTGGTGGTCCAAGTAGCAGTGTTGCCGCTACTCTTCAAATACAGCAAGTCTGTCCAGAGGAAAATGGTCTTCTCTAACTGCAGTTAGTATCTTTATTACTGTACTAACAGACATACCATGCATGGTGTAACTATAAGAACATCGCACTTAAACTATTTTTTAAGTCGTTTTAGTCGATACCTTATTTACACGATAACATTCTTTATATATATGTCCTCACCTCTTCCCACAAGGGTTCCCGAATCGTTAGGCAGAGGTGTATAGTTAGTACCCACACACCCACTTACCGCCAGAGGTATATTAGGTGCCAACATGACAGGAGGCGAGATAATGTAGTTTTAAAATCGGTCCAGTACTTTTTGAACCAATTTCTTACAAGCATACTTACATACAAATCTTTCCTCTTTATAATATTAGTAAAGATTTGAAAATGCGTATATCATGGTAGCTGGGAGCAATAGCAATCCCTGTCGGCTACGAAATTACGAAATTTACGAAAAACGAAAAACTCGTTTTTGGTTACTAGATCTTTGAATACAATTTCATCTCATTTCAAATCAGTTTAGCTGTTCTGGCGTGAATGGGTTAAAGACTTGCTCAGAAACTTTCGCATAATATAATAATAGTTATCATTATGAGATAAGTTCTTAGTTGGTCCCAACTTTAACGTAATAGCAAGAAAACTTGGCGAGACATTTTGCTATTACATTATTGTCAGGCGCTTTATTGCAGTAAACTATCCGCGCAATTTGGACTATGAGAACCCGTCGAGCTGTAACATCGTCGGGGGGAGAAACTTCAACATTGAGTTCAAGTCCAAAGCAGATGATTGTCCCATTAAACTGGGTAAGAAACCCGCAATTATTTCCAACTTTTAAACAATTTAGGTGCCACACCCTCCTCTGGCGCTTTCTTTAACATTAAGCCTTTAAAGAACTTTGCAGACCGATTGCAATGTAATAAAATATTTTTTTGGTTCAGCAATATATAAAAATATATCCTCACGCCTTCCCACAAGGGTCCCCGAAGGGGTAGGCAGAGGTGTATAGGTAATACCCACACACCCACTTTCCGCCAGAGGTATATTAGGTGCCAACGTGACAGATGGCGAGTCCATCTGTCACGTAGTAGGTATTAAGAAAAGATCGCTAGTCTCTAGACTTGCATACTCTTTACGTTCCCAGTCTTGGGTGTCTGATCAATTTGACCTGTAGTTGGTAAAATATCATACAATCAAAAAGCAACCTTACGCCTCAGGTGTATGGCACTTAGTCCCATGTTCAATGTTCCGGGATGTGTTCGTGACCAGAGACTTTACGAGCGTGGACTCCAGACTGCATGAGGAGTTGAAGAAAACGAAGAATACAGTCGTTCTTTACTGTCACGGTGAGGAACTGAATAAACTATGTATCTTCTCGCATCCCCACAGAGGTCCCCGAAGGGGTAGGCAGATGGGATAGAGGTGTAACGCTACCTTCGAAGTATATTTTAGGTGTCAACGTGATAGATGGCGAGGCCATCGCCAAGCATACTTTGAATTTCTTCTCAAAATTGTGCAGGCGTTTTCCTTCACCGTAAAGCTTGTGGTGTGACTAATTACTGTACTCAATAGGTACAGTCGAGTACTTAGTACTACTAGACCATTCGAAACAGCCGATCACCATGGTAACCATTTATTGTGTACTAGCGATACACAATATATAACTACGACGGATAAAGAATACAGTTTGTCGCTCCTCCATATCTTCCCGAGGCTATTGTAAAAGCCGATTAAGGGAAAAAGCACAGTAGACCAGTGCTAGAGGAGGAATACTTGAAACCAAACTAACGCCCCGTTGCTTGTATCAGTCCCCGTTCCACTAGGTCACGGAGAGAGAGGACAAGGGAGGCCATACGCAGTTGGCCGACCGCATTTGTACCTAAAAATATTCCTACGCGGATGACCGCTAACGAAATAGACAACTCTATCATCATCACTAGCGATACCTCGCGGGTTTACTCGCGGTAAATTCGATCCCTTAGACAGTATCATGATGATATATTACTTAAAGCTATCCTTAATAAACGGCTTATCTAATGCATATAAGAATTGTTCAAATCCGTTCAGTTTTTGCTGAGTTTAGCGAGTTCAAACAGACAAACATTGTCTGTTTCATTAATATGTATGTGTATGTACGCATTCCCACAAGGGTCCAGGAAAGGGTAGGCAGAGGTGTGTAGATAAAACCCACACACCCACTTTTCACTTTTTGACAGATGAATGAAACATAGAATCTGTTACTAAAGCCTTCTTGCATCGTCCAGGCAACTCCAACCACCGGGCTTCCCCGCACAGGCTTCAGATGTACAAGGTCTTCCAGGCCCTCAACTTTCATGTCATCACCTTTGACTATCGAGGTATGTATTGTGGAGGTTAAACTTGCTGATAGATGTTATATCCTCACGCCTTCCCATAAGAGTAAGCAGGGGTGTGTAAGTAGTACCCACACTCTCTCACTTCTCGTCAGAGAATTTTATGTGCTAACGTGACAGCTTTGTTGCTCCGCTGATGGCGGGCCCATCACCGCTTCTCTTTCCAACGCCCATCCTGCTTCGCTAAGGTGAAAAATAGAAGCCGACCGAGGCAA
>JACCPG010008337.1:0-32094 GCA_016069955.1 Drepana arcuata | reverse complement strand
TACCTCTGGCGGAAGGTGGGTGTGTGGGTATTACCTATACACCTCTGCCTACCCCTTCGGGGACCCTTGTGGGAAGGCGTGAGGATATATTATATTATTATATATATTATTATATTATATATTATTATATATTATATATATATTTAAACTGGGTGTATGGATATTAGTTCACACCGCTGTCTGCTTACCACTTTGGGGCTTGTGGTCTCTTGTTGGAAGGCGTGAACATACAATAGTAGTCTTTGAGCGTGAAGATATGGTGAAGATACATACAACAATTATGATTTGATATAATTACGAATATAACAAAAGTGTGATGACGGATTTTACCATTAAAAATTTTTATTATGCCAAACTTGCCTTCTTCATGTACCTATTAGCAGGTCATTTCGCTAGGGCAATAATTCCATCCTTGATAAAGTTGGCGTAGTAACTGGTTACTTCGCCGTTTCTTAGCCATATTGGTATTCTTTCGTGGGAACGGTGGTAACGTTCCCTCTGTCCTGTGCTAGAATTTACAATACAATCATTTGTCACCTGGGTTTATGTTACTAGTGTTACTACCCACTTCAGCCTACTCTCTCAGGGACCATTGTGGGAAGGCGTCAAGGTATCGTATATTAAATCGTATCAGACAAAAATGGCTTGACATATCTTTCATATGAGATTACCTACTTTATATTTTATCGAACGTAGCAACTTAGGAGTTTTTCGCGGGATTCAAGCAGAGTTTGTAATTATCTCGGTTTTTATTTATTTATATGAAATATGAAAAAATACATTTACATTTGTAAAATGTGTGTGACTAAAAGACTAGTATTCATGTTATGAATGCTAAATTACAGTCTTTAGTCTGACAGACAGTTAGTTTATAGAATGTTACGATGTCACTGTCAGGCAATCAAATCAACACGCAAAATATTTTTTTAATGTATTGTGTGTGTAGAATCTGTATGTAGATAAAATGCTATAGTTATAGTTAAATATTTTTAAATAGATAGGTACTGTTGATGTTGATGTAGTTACTTTGTTATTACCAATAATTATGTTTATTTTTAAGTGTGGTTTGATTGTTCTAACTTTAACTTATGTCGTGTCGTAAGTATTATTCTGTTTTAGTGATTTGTTTGAATCCGCAGAATCAGAATTAATATTTTTACTTCCGTCACTCAATATAACTTCATTCACCAACAACATATGCTTAATAAAAAATATGAGACATGCTTTACCTTCATTCAATTCAATTCTGAGTTTTATATGTAAATGTATCTTACTTTCACTCATGTATCTAAGAAACTATTTCAATAACTGTTGTTTTTTTTCAGTCTTTGTTTCCAAGTTACCCAAGAGCGAAATTCTTTGGACACTGGCCTTGCTTTTATGTACCTAGCCAGCGGAGCAATTGGTGAGAGGGAGATCATTGTATGATGAAAACAGTTAATAATTATTGTACATGGATTATATATTAACATTTTATTATGTGTTCTAAAATTTTAATAATTGATAATTTTAATATCAGATTCTTGTTTTAGTCTGCTAATTTGTATTGTTTTAATTTTTTTTTATTTTGGTTAATAATACTACTAACCAAGTTGTGGGTACCATATACAAAGTGTAATTGTTTTTTTGTTACTAATCAAATGTCAATAACAGACTTAAGTCATAATAGCATCAGCTTCTTATTTTGCATCTAACTGTTGTGGAATCATTATAGAGAATTACCTATGAGTTAGGTCTTACATGATAACTGGATGTTGTGAAAATTAAAATTTTCTTTCAGCTGGCAAAATCATCTATGACAGATACCAGCAAATTCATATTCTTGGCTCACTAACACCAAATCCCAATGTGACTACCTTTGCAAACAGGATATCTTTCTTCTCTGCGACATTCCTGTCTTTGGGCTTCCTGGTTTACTTGTTTCTGTTCATTTTTAAGGTAAGTTCTACCTGCTTTGTAAAGCCACCTTCCTTTGTTGCATGATCTTCTGGACCATCATGTACATTCCAACACAAATGTCTTCAATCTCAATTTGCATGTGCTTAATTTTCAATGGCTGATCAGTGTACCTGAAGTATTTGTTTGGACATTGGAAGGATGGCTTTATAATGGACAACAGCTATCTAATATAGTAAAGTTTTTTGTGTAATGACTCAGAATTTTGAACCCAAGGTGGATGCATTTAAACTTTCATGCATAAAATACTTCAGTATTTTTTTAAGTGAGATGGGCTGCATCATTCCCTTAACCCATTTAACAATTGTGTGTTTACTTATATGCATTATGCATAAATTAATCCTACATGTTCAACAGAACCAAGCCATGATTACCCTAAAATGTACTTAATAACATTACTTAGCACTTAAGACTCTAATTTATGCCTGCTTTGTATGATATAATATGTAGATTAATGTTATCATGTAATGTTATAACATTAACTAACCATCACCCAATGTGCATTATGTAATTCCTTGCAGGTGGATAATCATTGCATAACGGCTCTCAGTATTTTTATATGTGGATTTAGTACTTTATACATATGGATACAGGTCAGTGTAACATGCTAACAAATCATTGTGGTCATTAAAATACTAGTGTAATGATATGTTTCTTCCATATAGTTTTTTTATTATCACATGTGATTTGAGAGACTTAATTACAATTTTTTTCAGTGCATTATAACGACATACACATCAACTCTATTTTATGACAAACATTTGTTATTGCTTCGCCAATGCCTAGCAAATGTGAGCTTGGTTCTACTAGTGGTAATGGCCATTGTTGGGACTGTCACTTCGTTTATATCTAAAGGTAAGTCTTCACAAAGAAGTACTATATAGATAATTTTTTCGTTGGGGGCATAATATTTATATTAAGGTGCCAACATCAACTACAGACTAATTATACATATTACCTATGTGTTTAAATATAATGAAAAATGAAATCTTAATAATATGTAATTCTTATATACACTCAACTCCTAAAATTTTGATAGAGTTTGATATTACTATTATTACCCGGTAGAGGCACTGCAATCCTAGTGAATCTGAGAGGGACCGCTAGTTCCATACAAATAAGAATTAATGTTTTGGGTCTTAGTCAATATTGATGAGCATTTTTACTTGATTTCAGGTGGTTCAATTGAAGTTTCCATATGTTTAAACGTGATATCGCTATGTACAAATGTATTGGCAGTTATTTTTTGCATCTTCATATTGACTTTTGAGAAGGAATATGAATATTTTGCAGAGGTCAGTGTTAATTAATGATAAAATAAACTGTTTGGGTATGGAAAAAAATATCTTAATTTTTATACTTTTCTAGGGACTACGATCAGAGATGCTGTTGGATGACGAATGCTCATTGGATGATGCAACATTATCCGACGTGGGTAGTATATATGGGGCCCAAGAATTTGTATCTAATGCAAATATTATAACGGGTAATAGGATATGCGACAAGCTGTCCTGACCAGAGGCCGTGCCCGCATCAGCGGGCACGACACTGAAACGCTCGGGGACATATGCATCGCACTCGCCTTGCTATGGCAGTTTCGCCAAAACTAATATAGGACTCGAATCTCACGAGAAGGTCGGTGACAGTGACCTTCTGAATATCAAGATATGTACTAATGAAGATAACGATAGTGGTATGTCATCTGAAGAGAATGACGACTCATTAAAATTATGCCTAAATAATAATAACAATCCAAGTAATGGTAAATTAAGTGAAAACGAAAGTTCAATATTAAATACTCCACATGTAATTAGTAGTAATAGTGATAATACAAGTAATAATAATGATGATGATGTAAGTTCAATGTTGCATATTACACATGAAATAACATTGAATAATGATGATCCAAGTAACAATAATGATAACATAGGTTCATTGATGCATATTTCACATGAAACTGTAAGTAATAACGATGATATAAGTAATTATAGCGCTACTGTAAGTTCAAGGTTGAATACTCATAATAACGACAATCCAACTAATAATAATGATAAGCTTATCCTAGATAATCCACATATAATAACAAAGTGCCTAACTATTGATCCTCAACGTGCCGAGTTTTGGAATGAAATTCCTTGTTGTTCGAAAGATATTAAAAATGTAAGTGTTATTATTGAGAATGATAGTCCCCTTCTAGAGGACTCAGGTGGCTTGGTTATCGAGAAACGAATCTCAGATTTTATTGTGATAGATGTGACATGCGATGTCGATACCGTAAGTAATCGCGATGGAGCGGATCTCAGTGATAATGAGTTTGATGACAAGTCGGGCCGCAGCCTAGTGCCTGTGGCGAGCAAGGAGCTGGCGAGCACCGAGAACCAGAAGTTGCTCAGCCTTTCGTTGTCGATCCTGCTGGCGGCTCTGCTGCAAGCAATGCAGTGCTTCGCCCAGTTTCTGGAGGATATTGTCATACCGCAACGGTAACAATTATGTTAATTTATTGTGTTCCTTTGTATTTTTGGTGCAGTATTCACTAGTTATCTTGTTTTACTACGAAACGTCAATATTATATTTAATTTTCTTTTATATCTTGTTTTATTGGACACCTAGTCAGTCTTGTATTCGGAGAGATATATGTGGCAAACAAGCATACGGCCCACCCGGAAAACGGTTACCGCAACCTATTTACGCTTACCTATATCGAAGTATCACTTGCGCGTTGCCACTCTGTGTTCCGAGTGTTTTTCTGGAAACCTTATTCACCGCATAGGAACACAACACAAAAAATTTAGTTATTTGGCTGCGGACTTCTATACTTGTTAAAATATTTCATTAAAATCAGTAATTCTACCCGTATTTGGGTGAGGTATTGCTATACAAAGCGAAATATACTGAGGCTCATGGGGTGGTCTTCCAAATAATAGTGAGACAAGTATTGTAATAATAATTTAATAAATTATGTCGAACAATACACATATGCTACTATTCACACACATCCAATAAATTAATGAGGTTAACTAGGTGGTACACTAGACATTATGTACTATTTATTGTCTGGGGATCATGCACCAGTGGTGGTTATAGCGACGCTTCGTTGATAACTGTGATGAGTCTGTTGTTTGTATGGCACTTTTTCTTCCACTTGAGAGAGCCGTGTGTTTCGGGCTCGACGGGGTCGGCCAGCGGCGGCGAGTTGCCCACCACGATAGACCAGCGTCGACCGCGCCGCTCGCCCAGGGTCGGCAGCTCCGCTATCAGGTTGTTCTCGTACTCACTCAACATTAGGTAATTTTCCACCTGTAATTTACACAGGATTTAGGATTCAAATCCAAACCATGCCCAAATCCAATCCAAACGACAAGGTGCTCACCTTGTCGTTTGGATTGTAAAATTTCCTTAGTAGGTACCAATTTGATACTTAATAATTTAATCAGCGACTTATCTGGTACTAGCTAAGTATTTGATATTCATGCCTAGTTGAATTCGTTTTAAACATATCGTGGTATAATACATCACTGTACCTACCTTTGTTACCTACATTGACAGATCGTTAGGGTTCAAATACTGTAATTTATAATACGTTGCTCCCGCAACGACTCTGGAATCATGACTCTTAATAGACTATTTAAAGTATATCTACTTTTCATTGCTGTTCATTAAGCAGTGCCGGAATCCACTCCAGGAAGTCCACGCGGGGCCTCTACAAGCCAATTCAAGCGAATTCTACCAAGAGTCCTCGGATTGCTTTAAGTTATCAAAAATATTAGGGTATTAAAAATCATGAAAACTTGGTTATTTAATAGATACTTTTTGTCGGCGTTGGTGTGCGGTGCCTCCAAATGCGCGGGGTATGTAGCATCCCTTGCTACGTGGCCAATCCGTGAATGTCAGTAGGTAGAGGTCAAAGTGTACCTTATTACAACTAGTGATGCAATCGCCGCCGCAGTCGAGGTCCTCGAGCAAATGCTCGGGGATGTGTAGGTCGAGGTCGAGGTCAAGGCCGCCTTCTTCGGATATACAAGTGAGTTCTGGCGGCGCGCCTGCGGCCGGTGAACCCAAACTGCCCTGGCCTATTCCGCCGACCACTTCGTTTCCTGCATCGGTGAAAATAACATTGCTTTTTTTTATACAACAAGAGTGGCAAACAAGCATACGGGCCATCTGATGGGAAACGGTTACCGCAGCCTATTTACGCTCACGATACTGGATATCACTTGCGTGTTGCCACTCTGTGTTCGGAGAGTTATAGTGTCTTGGCAGCATAATGGGTTTAATCCCTCTGCTTCCAACACAATGTAACAATCCTCCCTCCTTCCCAAGGAGCTCATTACTGGAAACCTTATTCACGCGTAGGAACACAACACAAAAAATTGTGTTATTTAGCAACGGACTTCTATAAGGTGGAGGTCCTGCCCCAGTCGGGCAGCTCCGAATTCGAACGGGGAACCCGTTATGCCCTACCTCTCTTAATTGTGCTTGTTCATTATAGTACGGTAGCCTACTGTGCAAAATCATAATTGTACCTACCCAAATGTTATTTATTAAGCCAAGACCACACTCAAATTGACCTAGCCCACTAGCAAGTAAGTAAAGCTGATAGAGATACCTAGACATGTTACATAGATGTGTTTAAAGTACATAAATACCGACACCGAATAATGCCGAGACTAATAGGCCTCCAGACAGGGACTTAGATGCTATACAAACGCAGCTAAGGGCACCGCCTGTGAGTTTCGGATTTGAGCTTAGGTCTTTCCAGATTCGTGATCTACGAAGGTGGACTGCAACAAAATCCTATTACCTATAATCCTATATACCTAGCTAGAAGTGACAAACAAGCATAACAAGCCTATCTGTCTGCTTGATGATCAATGAGCGTGATTGGGCGTGCATACCTATAGCAGCGGCCCGTGGTTCCCGATCCCGACTGCGACGCGGCACGGTGCACGCAGATTCGCAGTTTGCTGAGCCGCCGTTTTCTCTACAACATTAAATATACACAGTTAATGGATAAGTTAACGAGCTCGTCGCCTCAACTGATAGCATATAGTGTGGTCCTGCACAAGATACAAATATGTCTTCCTCTTTCGAAATTATGATTATAGACTAGTAGTGCCTCGCGGTTTGACACGCGTAAATAAAAAAAATACAATTAAATTCATTGGTAATTTTTTTTGTAGTAATAAAAATATAATTTTATAACGTTAATCAAAATGCAAATCTCTATGCCCATTTCATCCATTTTCGTTCAGCATTTCTGGCGTGGCTTAGTAACAAACATACTCTGAAAGTTTCACAATTATGCTTATATAGTAGATAGACTTATATAATAGTAGATACTTAGTATGCGATAGAAAGTTAGCCAGGGAAGTTAGTTAGTTAGCAAAGTTTGTTCATACGTTAAGCTTTTATGTCTCACAGATCACCATACATTATTTCTTACACTGTTAGCGGAACGCACAGACGGAATATATTTTACATACGGGGTAGGCAGAGAGTATAGAGCGCCAGTTCTTTCTAGACTTACATACCTCTTTCGCTTCGTCCACATTCATCAGTCTCTTCATATATGCTCGTCGGTTTCGAGTACTCGTTCCCGTCCTTGAGAGTCCGATCTATTTGATCCAGGTAGTTGGAACGTGGCCTTCCTCTGCCTCTTCTTGCATACACTTTTGCTTTGTATATCTGTTTCGTCAATCTTTCTTCACTCATCCTTTCTATGTGTCCAAACCAACGTAACATGCCTTTCTTCATCTTTACAATCACGCCATCATTCACGCCAGTTGATAGGCCGCCAGATATATTTTAAGTCTCGATGTATTGTTTTCTTAAGAACATTCATATTGCCATTTTACTAAGGGAAACGCAGTGGAGCAGCCCCACGTTTATTAAAACAGTACTAAGGTAGATACGTATTCTAAGTTCTAATTTATACTTGGTGTGTTTGTGTGCGACGCTGCGCTTGTGCAGGTCGATGCAGAAGAGAGACAGGGAGCCGATGAGCGAACACGTCGAGCTGAAGTAGTACCCCGCCTTTCCTCCGCAGCCCACGTTTATGTACCCTGGCCAAAATAAATGTGCGTGAAATTGCATTAATTGTTCAAGAATGTTTAAGCGACGAATGTACGTAGGTTTCTAGAACGTCATGATCTCGTTCTGGAACCCACTGTAACACAACAGTGGGTTTAGGAAAAGAACATAATAAGGTAGGTACCCGAGAGCGGGACCCCGATAGCTATGGGCACAGCCTGGGAGCACTGCACGAAACCCCACGTACGTGCGAAGTTACGGGACCGTACTCGCTCATACGTATACATTTTGAGGGAGTAGTGATATCCGCCGCAGAATATACCTGTAAAAAAATAACCCTAGTATTTAGTTCAATAAGAGAAGTAAAGTGGGAGTTAATTAGATTCGATGCATTTTCTACGTCTTAAGTATGTATCCCTAAAACTGGCATTAAGTACAGATGCACTGAGTAATATTCACTACGTATTATAAAACAAAATCTGACGAAATAGAACGCGTGTAAGTACTAACTTAAAAAAACTCTAATTTGTGTTACAAAGATCGACAGATAGATATGTATGTAATGTAGGTAGACTTATGCCCCTACTCGTGATCAGGTAATGAGCTCTACTAGACTTACTAGACTAAAGACTATGTTGTCACTTACCATAGATCCAGGCAAACAAAACGTATCCCCTATATGACCCTTCTACTGCCGTCAGCGCCATAGTAGCCAGTCCACAAACGAACACAGCTGCTTGCGTAAGGTATTGCCGCGCAATGCGACATTCAGCAGAGTTCTGCCGAACCAGTAACCCAAAGGCAGCACATCCCACGGCCCAGGCAAGGCCGAGATACGCTTGCAGAAGCTCTGCTGTGTCACCTAGGCCTGGAAAAATATAATGAAAGCTTGTTTATTTACTCTGTTGCTCTGCAATACAATATTAGGCTCATTTTGATAAATAACTTTAATATTTTGAAATAAGGCTTTTGAGTAGTAAAATTATTGGCCGGTATTGGTAAATCTGACGACTTATTTTTAAAATATAATCATACTTTCAATTCATTATTTATAACTGCGTGCGTACTATGTTTTGTACATATAACATTTAAAAGTTTTTACGTTTTATTTGAAGTATCTCGGATTACTAACCTTCCTCCTCTGCATGATAGGCTAAATAAAATATGGGCGTGTTTATCCCAAATGCTGATATGCCCGTCGACATGAGCAGAATCCTCACTGTCTTCGACTTGAGAGTGGAGAAGTCGAAGAAAGGCTGACGATCGTCCGACTTGTTCCTGTCTTTCATCTTCCGTTTTATTTTGTTTTGGTTCTTAAGATGCAATATCGCTCGCCTTTGTGGATGATACAGGGACGCCGAGCGATAGAACGTGCCAAGTATAAATGTTACGAATACTACTCCTGTCACAGCCTGTAGTCCTAAACGCCAACCAATTGCTCTGAAATACACAAAGACAAACCGCTTGAAGACTTGTGTATACAAAGTATATGTGTATACAAAGTTACCGGAGCTAAGATTTAGCTCAGGCAAATAACTTAATACGAATGCATGATCATGTGCGATCCCTGCTTTGATGCTTAAGTCACTTGCAATTAAGTTTATCTTAATGTATCTGACATTGTGAATGTACCTGATGGCACCTTTGATGAAGGTAGACATGACCGCTATGCCGAGGCCGCTGCCGCTGACGATGAATATCTCTACGAATTCGCGCCTTCGCTTGAAATACTGGGCCACCATCAGGGTTGAGCAGTCTCTTGTGAGGCCCACGCCTACGCCTACCACCGTTCCTATAAACATTTTAAATTCAACTTTGTTCAAAGCCTCATTAGGCTTACATTTTACATTTACACCGACGTCAGCAAAGTACATGTTACGGGACGTTTGTTTATTATATGTATTTCTATGATAAAATTTTGCGGATTTCATGCCTTGTATTAGTAAATATCGGGACTATTCCTAAAAAACATATAATACGAACCAACTGAAAATATATTAATGCGAAATTTAATTATTCTATACTTACTTATCTGCTGCTTACGTATGAGGACATACGAGTATTATGACACATCAAGTTATGCCTAAGAGATGGTGACAGTCTTTCTATCTGTCACGTTAACACCTAAATATATTACCAGCGATAAGAGGGTGTTATCACACATTTAGATACGCCTTTATGGAAAGGCGTTTGAAAATAAATTTGTTATAGTTGTTTATTTAAGTACCTACCTAGAATTGAAAGGCGTTAATATGTTTGAAAATAAATTTGTTATAGTTGTTTAATTAAGTACCTACCTAGAATTTGTAAGAAGGATAATCATTCAAGATTTATTTATAGGTGTGATGTTATAGACTGTCCTTGCCAAGTTGATGTGTTTTACTCAACACGGTCGTTTAAGGTATATGTAACACATGCTTTGGGCGGATGCAGGAAATAACATTAAAAGTAGTTGTAATTATCGTTATCATAAAATTTAAAATCACTTGTGGTCATGGCATTAATGATTAACATTGAATGTTAATTTTATGAATATGATCTCATATTGGTGCATAGCTATTAGAATATTGGACCTATGGCTGCGTCTTAAGGAAAACAGATGAAGTCACGAACGGAAGTTCGTTCGTAAACATTACTCCATGCTTTTCATAACCCTTAAAATTGTATATAAGCTTCCAAACTAACGTTGCCTGATTGGGACAGTATTTCCTTACATACATCACAGCTTAATATTACTTTTGGGTTGTGTTGTGTATCTTTACTGAATGATAAATATGTCTCAATTTTGAGGAAAGTTGCAAGTTTTGATATTTAATACTATAAATTGCTTTAAGCCAGGTTGTTATTATGCTTGCTCTGCGTCAAGTCTTAAGATCAGTGGAAGTTAATATTACCAATTCACAAGCTTATAAAACAAGATTAGGACTACTCAAAAACATAGGTAATCCATAAAAATATTGTTATTTGTGGACTGAAAACTGTGTCTATGTGACAAATTAATATCTTAATATATATTAATTACGTGTCACGTTGTTTGTCCGCGATGGACTCCTAAACTACTTAACCGATTTTAAGCAAAAATTGCTCACCTTGTTGCAGTTTGATCCAACTTGAAAGATAGGATAGCTTACATCTCAATTTACAGCCGCGATATTATTTTATTGCGATATCTGTTGTTATGAGATAATAGGACAGAAGAATTTACCGAGTCAACAGCATTGGCAAGAACATACTCGATATCTATAAAATAACGACTATACTTGCTTCAAACTACATCAAAACAAAACACTACGGTGTTGAAAATGTCCACTACTATTGAGAATTATAAATTTCGACACCGTGTGTAGGGAATTCTTTCATACTTTTTATACTTTACAAACTTCTTTGTATTACGTCCGTGTACTGACTGACTGAGTGTCTAGCGATACAAACAACTTTTCAAACAAAGTTTCCTGGGCTCTTTGTAAAAATTGATACAGGACAGGATACAATAAGATCTACGGTTAAATATGAGAGTTACTCGACTGAAATTGTACGGGTTTCATTTTACAACAAACTGTAGCTTAAAAATGATTATTTTGTGAAGTTTCTGTTGCATGTACCTAAGGTGGGATACTATTACATATTTATGTTTCCTTAAATTGTTTTCTAAACATTTAATATCATGTGGCAAAGTTCGGTGTCAGGTATTTTAGTACGTACCACGCCAGCATCAATACCTCCATCATTTTACAACTACTTATACCTAGTGCACCTTGTATTAGTCCAGCCCAGTTCTCTAACTCGCAACCCAGCAACACTAGAGGTTTGCTGGCCCTAAGGCCTTGGAGCTAAGGCCCTAGAAATGGAGGAGATGCCTTTAGCTGTGTTGCTCAGAATGTAAAAGTACCTATGTAGATACCTTTTGTAATTGATAAGTAGCAGAAGGAACTCAAGCTACGAGAGACTATGCAAAAGAAAGAAATCGCATCACACACAGTAACAAATTGTGCATATAAAAAATAACTATGTAGATACGCAAAATAAGTCATATTTTATTGACACCGTTACTGGAGGGTGTTGCAGCGGGAAATGAACATTAGCTCAGGAGGGGACGTAGGTACTTAGCAAATTTCAAATGGGGAGCCGCTAAGTGAGGTCACATTTATGTACATTACTAATAGGTGTCGCTTTAATTTGGAGTATAGCGTTACAAATAACACGTCAATCTGTAAACAATTAAGACTTGAGTAAACTAGAGACGTATCAAAGCTGCCAATTAAATAAATTCCACGTTTGTTGTGCTATGCCATTGCTGTATCTATATCTATATATTGTAAATGCCTTACAAGACATACTCGTATCAAAATAGATTTACCTACTGAAGTTAGTTCCTTTAAATTTGTATATACCATCTCTAAATCATAGCCCGAATATTTAACTTTTCCTTGGTATAAGCAGCGTACTGAATATTTAAAAACATAGACATCCTGTGTTATTAACGAAGGGTTTCTAGTACCGTCACGCCTACATGTATACTACCATCATGCCATCCCATAAGGGTTGTCAGAGGTGACGACACCTCTTCTCGCCGAAGCGTGCGAATCTGTATCCGGTTAACTAGGCTTATATCGATATATAGATGATATCGATACGAGTATGTACCTACTACGGTACATACTCGTATCATGAATTGATTGAAAAAAATATGAATGTTTAAAAGTTAATAATGTCATGTGTTTCACGAGGAAGGGAATAAGATACTATACGAGCAAGCCTAGTTAACCGGATATATATAGATATAATAATATGTATGTACTCGTATTCGGATTTCTACTCAAGCGTTTGCAGGTTTTGCTCTCTGTTTTTCTTTTATCGTAAGCTTGTGGTTTGATTAATCACTACCTAAGTTAAGAAAAACTCAGGAATCGAACCTGCAATCTTTGCGTTGTAGGAGACTGTCGAACCACTCGGTCACGACAGCATCGTTACTGTTTTGGGTAGATAGTTGTCAAAACGTAATTAATAAGCCAATGGACTTTAACACTGATTATTTTAAGGTGAATCTCGATAGTCCCCTAAAGGATGAGACATCTGTAATAATTAATTGTAGAATCGCGATGTGAATTACATTAAAATTAACACGGTTTGTAAAATATACTTGGATAGGATAAATGTTTTATTTAGCAGATGTTAGATAGACGTTGCAGTCATGTTTATTCAGGGGGTCTTTGTCCGGATCAAGCTGCATCGGATTGTGGTTCGTTTAGTTTCTATTTTCATTTTATTCCGTATAAATTGTGGGACGTGACAATTACCATGCTCTGTAAAATGTGAAACGATTTGTTGTCGAAGGTTATAAGTACTGAACATATGATGTAACTTATATCCACTCTCAGCGGGAATCGAACCCGTGAACTCTAAGCATCGCCAGGAGCCTTGAACGAGGCACTAGACTGTTAAAATAATATAAGTACACATATGCACATTACTCACAATGAACACTAATCATGTTTCTAAGTAGCTATATAGCTCCCAGAGTACGAACTTAGCTTAGTTAGGACCAAGGCATTTTGTGTGGATTTGGACCAAGGTTATTATTATCAACGTGATAGATGGCAAGTGCGTCGTATGCCGTGGGAAGTGTAGACAGAAATGATAGCTCACGCCGCAACCAGAGTTCTCGTTAGCAGCTATCATTTTATCGAAGCTCCCATACTCTAAAGCTCATCTGATTAAAATTGTAGTAGGTAATAAGATTATAGAATTTACTTTTCGCCAAGAGTACTCGAAACCGACGAGCATGTATTAAGAGACTGATGAATGTGGACGAACGAGATATAAAAGTCTAGAGAGAACTGGCGCTCTATATTCTCTGCCTACCGCGTTAGGGACTTGGCGTGATGATATGTATGTATGTATCCACTTTTCGCCTGCAACACAAAAATGCACGTTCGAGCCTCGGCTGTGCCAATTAGCTTTCCTGAATTAAAGTACAATAATTAGTCCGACCACTAGCTTTAGGGCGAAGGAAAACGTCTCTAGGAAACCTTCATACGCTTGAGACGAAATTGGTAGACGTACATATTTATATAGTCATGCTTGAGTAACTAGATGGACTCACCATCTATATCATTGGCACCTAAAATATATCTACGTCGAAAAATGGGTGTGAACCGGGGTGAAACAAAGCACGGGGTTCATTCAGTTACACGCAGTACTTACCTTTACAAATAGGATGAAAATTAAAATAAACTTATATACAACTTTTCAGTAACAGTCTAAATTCGCTTGCAGGTTCTGGCCTCCAATAAAGATTTATATCAGGCTAAAAATAAATCGTTTCATTCACGTCAATTCAGTGATAAATCACGAGACTATTACAATTTTATTCCCAGCCATATTAAAATAGAAATTTGTTGAATGACACATTCATTCCTTCCCGATCAGGTATGAATAGAGGCGACCGAAATAAGCATTGCTGTATCATGAGATATGGTATTATTGGGCATTTTATTTTCTATTAATGTCAGCGATTCATTCATAGAAATCCTCAACGCGTTGCCCTTTAACTTCTAATGCAGTAATAACACTACTCAAAGTAGGTACTAACAATCTAAACGGGTTTTAGATGCTATGAATAATATATATATCCTCACTTCCCTTCCCTTCCCACTAGGGTAGGCAGATAAAGTAAATACTCTGTTTCTGTGTGTTCTTTGTGTACTCAAAAGCGGGGCATGTATGAAAATATTTATGAATGTGGATGAAGCGAAAGAGTTAGTTTAGAGAGCATTAGCGCTCTAAAACAGTATTTGCAGTGGGATTCGGAGCGATGTAATACAATATATATTTATTTGGTTTTGATACTAGTTATATTAATATGGACTATTAGGTTCATATTAGATGACCTTTTTATATCAGAAAGGTATCTAATAGACACATGATACATCGACCCGATTAATGTCAAGCGGTTAAGTGATTATAACCATGTGTTCGAATCTGACAAAATACCTTTCTATTCTCCTTTAAGAACAAAGAAGTAAGTATGTATTCCAACCGAAAAGGACCGAAGCACATGATTTTCTAATATATATCCCACGCTTAAATGGCAGGAACAACGTGAGATTGTGGGAAGATCCCGCGGGAACAGCGATTATCCGGCATAAAATAGATAAAAGTCTATGACCAAATTCAAGTTATAAGCTACCTCAGTTCCAAATCCGATCAGTCGGCGCGTTATTGTGTAACAAACATACATACTTTCACATTCATAATGGTACGATTGGTAGCATCACAGCCTTGCAAATCTATTACGCATCATACGCTTAGTGAATATCGCTTTGGAGTACACGAAATTGACGAGCAGTTATCTAAAGCTACATATATGGCTTTAAGCAAAGGGGAGACACGGTTGTTATTATTTTATGTACCTAAAAATGTTCAAATTAGAGGAGCTTTGGTGGCTCGAGTAGTTGGCTGCGACACTTCGAACGTTAGAATCCCGACTGTACCAATGAGTTTTTCTGAACTTAAGTACGGTGATTGGTCACACAACAAGTCAGCTTTACGGTGAAGGAACATCGAACATCGAGAGGAGACCGTATGTATAATGGTGCTTGAGTTACGGCGACGGAATTGCCATTTGTCACATTGGTACCTAAAATATATCTCTGGCGGAAAGTGGTTGGGTGGGTACTACGTATACACCTCTGCCTACCCTTTCGGAGACACTATGCACCATGCACTATGTCAATACCTTATATAATATAATCTCATAAGCGCGCTAGCCATTTCATCTAATTTTAAACTAAATTTTCTCAATTAGGACCTCTGTAACACCTCTCTCTGGGGATGAGTGTTAATGTCTGCGACACAGTTTTATACTACTGCAGCATATTTTTGTAAATTATGACTGTTTTTTCTGTTTCAAATACAAAATAAGTTAAAATTTTTAGTAGTTTTAGTTTAAAGTATTTATTTCAAATTTTTTGTAATATTTATTATTTTTAAAAAGTAATTTAAGAAAAAGTGATTTAGTGATCAAGGAATTTCATAATAATAATAATAAATAAATAATATATCCTCACGCCTTCCCACAAGGGTCCCCGAAGGGGTAGGCAGAGGTGTACAGGTAATACCCACATACCCACTTTCCTCCAGAGGTATATAAGGTGCCAACGTGACAGATGGCGAGTCCATCGCCGTTACTCAAGCACGACTATACATACGCCTTTGAATTTCTTCTCAGACGTATGCAGGTTTCCTCTCGATGTTTTCCTTCACCGTAAAGCTCGTGGTGTGACTAATCACTGTACTTAAGTTTTAGAAAAACTCATTGGTACAGTCGGGATTCGAACTTTACGAACAGGCAACTGCTCGAACCACTCGGCCACCACGGCTCTTCGGAAGGAATTTCAGTGACCACTAAATCATTTCTTGTTTGTCACATTCGCTAACGACTCATTAAACTCAAGTAAGTGATTGTTATATTCAACGGCGTGCTCTCTCGAATATCTGTGAATAGTTCTCGTATTAGTTAACCTCGGAAAAGAGCAACTGCAACGATAATTTCAGATTATCGATGTCAGTTCAAGGAAGTGTATCGAACCCGTCATGGCTACGCTAGCAGTGCGCTGAGCGATCCCAATTTAAATGCTAATGTTACCAAGCGCCGATATTCTCGACGATAGCCGGCTTACCGCGTGCATTTCGTGCACTTCACGACAATGTTTGTACCTTATCCTGCGGGATTCTGGCTCCGATGAGATTCATACAACTAGTCAGGTTAGTATTATGCCGTAGATACCTTGTTATTATTTCATTTTATATTAAACTGCACTGATTGTTTCCACCTTTGATTTGGTCAATACATATATATCAGCACGTCTTCCCACAAGGGTCTTCAAAATTATATACATTAGGTCGTCACCTTAGTCCGTCGCTGTTTCTTAAGTATGACTACATGACTCAAATTGTGTTACGTTACTTACATTGCCATCTTTATATTGTTCTTAAACATATGTACATATACATATCATCACGCTGACTCCCCAAGGGGGTAGGAAGAAATAATAGAGTTCCAATTCTCTCTAGACTTACCTATTTCGCTTCGTCCACATTCATCAGTCTACAATTTTATTTCATGTGAATTATAATTGCTTTGCCTTACTAATCTCCGCACGCGCATCGTTCTCGTTGCATCGGTTGCATTCTCATTAAAGCACGTATATATCTGTTTATTAACACAAGCATCCAATTAACGGACACCTTTGAAGTTCGCGAAAACGTGTTTCGGATTTGCATGAATCTGATAAGTTAAATATATTGAGTTGTCAGAAGCGCATCGCGGCTTTGGGTGTTTGAACAGTTCAATTATTTTCTTGTGCTTACACGAGATTATTTTATTTCAGTAGAATGTGAAAAATTTTCATGAATTTCTTATCTTCAATTATCTTACTGGTCTAAGATATATAAAGAGCTTAGAAAGCTGTTTATTATTAAGTTAAGATAGTAAAGAGTTATTGGCAACAAACGTGATAGACTTCAACGTATTCATTGGGCCAGAAGCTATTCGTAGATCCCTACAGTTTTAAAGATTAAAGATGATGTAGATTTTAATTGTTATTTTTATCGTTATTCATGCTCACTGTTATCACTTCTGGGGACGTAGGTACCCTAATATGCTATTATAGTCATTGTTTAAGACAGCGAAAGGGAAAAGTTAAGAGTTAAAAGGATTTAAAAACAGAGTGCCGGCTTTAAGGTCTAATTCTCATAAATACTCCGCAGTGATTCTTGTCGCACTTTGGGGCAACTCTATGGGAATATCGGGTCACGGACTGGTAACAGCGGTTATACAACGTAAAAATCTGCATCTATATGTTGGAAAAGTGGAGACATTATATATGTTATATCTTCACACCTTCCCATAAGGGAAGGAAGGAACTTTCTGTGCCTTCGAGGACCCGAAGGGATAGGCAGAGATGTGTAGTACCCACGCACCCACTTTTCGCCGGATTTTTTTTAAGGTGCCAACGTGATAGATAGCGATTCCATCGCCGTTTCTCAAGCACAACTATACATACGTCTTTGAATTTCTTCTCAGACGTATGCAGATTGCCTTTCGGTGTTTTCGTAAATCGCACAACTCACATGTTAGTTATATCACAGATATAGTAAAGAGGTTAAGTATACCGTAACTGAAGAATAGCTGGTGGAATTGCGTGGCAAAGGATGTGAAGAGACACCCGAGCGCAGCCACTAACCCTCCCACCACGGCGGTGACGCGGGTCGACTTGCGCACGCACAGTGCCACTGTTACAGGAGACAGTGCCAGCGACACACCCGCTGACAACGCGCCGAGGCATCCTAAGACAAAACAACAGTAATTAAAAATCTTGGTAATAGTTACATATACATGTATCATCACACCCAGTCCCTCACTGAGCAGTCAGAGAATATAGCTGCTGATCTCTCTAGGCTTACAGAACTCTTTCGCTTCATCGACATTCATCAGACTTTTCAATATGACCGCAGGTTTCAATATATATAACTTCACGCCTTTCCATAAGTGTCCCTGGAGGGGAAGGCGTAGAGGTGTATAGGTAGTACCTACACACCCACTTTCCGGCTGAGATATATTTTGGGTGCCAACTATTGCCGTAACTTAAGCCCGACAAACTCAATTAAAATTAATTCAAAGGCGGATGTATACGCCTTTGACGTATGCAGGTTTCCTCTCGACGTTTTCCTTCACTTACGGTGAACTCGTTGTGTGACTAATCACTGTAATTAAGTTCAGACCTGAAGATTGAAGAAGAAGAAGGACAGACATGAAGTTAAGACCACCCTTTACTAATTTATTTTAAATTTTTATTTGATTTTGACTTTTAATTGAAAAAAAAAACAACAATGTATTTAATTTAATTAATTTATGGATTTAAATATCTGAAATAAATGAACTATTATTATTATTATCTAGGTTGAGTTTATGCTAAAAGGACTAGCGATGCACATATGTACATTGTTCATACTTAAATTAATGTTATATGCATGCCAAAGCTCATCACACAAATATTGACTGCGAGCGGATTTCGAACCTGCGCTCATTAGCACAGAGATACTAACTGCTCCAAGCGGATATAGTTTCCTTTATTAAGTGTCTACTTTTCTCTTTGCCAGGTTATCGGAAGCTTACAAAGAAATTATGAAGTTGAAGCAACTCTATTAAATCCGAGCTCTGTAATCTCCGGCAGTGGGAGTCGGTAACCAGAGCTACATCTCGCTTTGTAGTTCTATAAGTCGAGTAAATAAAACGACTTACATTAGTACCTACCCACCTTTATTTAACTATCTGTATATCATGTAATATACCTCTGGCGGAAAGTGGGTGTGTGGGTATTACCTATACACTTCTGCTTACCTCTTCGGGAGCCCCTGTGGGAAGGCGTGAGGATATTATTATTATTATTATAATATCGCCGTGACGTAAGAACGTACATATCAAATTTTACAGATAGTCTAGTATATTATATCTGTACCCCTTCCCACAAGGGTCTGCGACAGGGTAATAAGGGGTGGAACGAAACCATATATTTCCGGAGATATACTTAGCTGCTAACTTGACAGATGACGTATCGAATATTCCAAAATATAATTGTACTGGATTTATAGCTCACACCTACAACTTACACAGGTTTGTAGTAACCCTATCTAAGCCTACACGCCTTTAAGAAAGCACGTATCTACTGTGCTATGTTAGAAATAAAATAACAGGTAATTTGATAAGTTTCAAACTACTATAAAACAATTTGCAAATTACGAGTATAATATAACTTGCAATGTCGATTGATGCCGGTCAGGTCAGTGATTCGCGAGAGGTCGTAGCCGAGGCGTAAACTCCATGAATAACCAAATGAAATTCTATGCACTGAGTTCTTTATGAAGCTCGCCCGCACACCGTGGATCTAGTTATTCCGAACTTCCTCCTCTAGAGTCCACATCACTTCACAGAAAGTGCAATTTTCCAACGAGTTGCGCTCGGTAGTCGTAACATTTGAATTTTATTTGGTGTTTCTTGAATTTTCCAAGTTTGGTTTCCGTACCTATCTACTAGTTGTGGAATATTTTACATAATTTCGCTTTATATGGTACTTTATTTGATTGTCTTCTGCATGACTTTTATCGACTTACATTTACACGAGTTCAAAAAAAAAAAACTGTTTTCGATATTTGAAGTTGAAATTCTTACAAGTTCGCAGGAACTGCACTGAAGCGAGCATTGTGTTCGTGGTATTTGAAAGAGTACAATCGGTCGCCAGAAAATTTGAGTGTACAGGCGTCTGACAAACATTGCTATTGAAAAAGTTTAGGGTCGCCTTGTTTAGGTTCAGCGACATTTTAACTATCAGCATCACCCATTGAGCACACATCTCGCGAATAAATCTACGAGACGCTCTATTTAGTCTTCCTAAAATACAGTCACAGATTGATGAGTGATTGTCGTCCTGGCCCTTGTCTGCAGCATTTGTTTGCTTAATTTGAACAAACATTTCACTTTTATTTATCTCCGAAATGCTTCGGACCATTAAGTCAAAGACGTTGCAATGCATACAGTCTCCGACTTAACAGTAAGCCAAAGATTATTGATGTGTTTTCTTTAAAATGATACGTATATGAAATGTTCGCAGTAAAAGCGATATGTAACGCCATAAATAAGATAAATACGGTTTGGGCTTACTCTTAAGTCGGCGACAAAAATGCAGTAGAAATCCACTTTTCGTTTGGTTGAGCGCTACTATTGGAACGAAATAAAGAAATTGCGCTGGCTCATCGTCTTGTAAATAAGTGCCGAATTGTCTGTCTTTATTTTTATATAGACTCATATCGACACTATCTAGTAGCGCGGCGAGATTGTTTGTTCAATAAAATTAAATCAAACCCGTTTTGTGATAGCTTTTACAAATATACTAATTTGGCCCCTCGGTTTCACCAGCACTAAATTCATATTTCTGCCTGTTTCAATTGGGTAGTCGCACGACATATGTATGGCTTAAAGCATTCCACAATAAACTATCTAATGCAATTTTTTTACAAATAGTTTTTGCTGTATTGCGCATTCAAACATACCAACTCTGCCTCTTTGTATTATATAATATAATATATACATACACTGATCAGGTGTTTTAATCACCTTTGAAATCGACGCTCAAACCCCCCAGAGTTCTGTATTAAATAATTTTGCTGATTTTTGTCAATGATTTTCACACCACGAGCTTAATGGTGAAGAAAAAAATCGTGGGGTACAATGACGGTGCCCATGTGGGAAAAAGTGCAGAAATTTTATAGAAAATTGTGACTATTGGGCATTTCTTGTAAACGTAGATTGATTAAAGTCACTTATATACTTAACCCAAATAGGGATATAATAACAAAATTATATCCTCTTAATTAATAACTTAACACAATTTTCATCTCGTGGTTTCAATTAACTTGTACGCGGAACGTAAATTCTTAAGCAATACATAAAAGTTGTCGTAACTAAGAGAGAAGTATCCACTTTATGAACACACTCTAAAATGTTTTCACATTATCTCAGCAGACATAATATTCTTTCCCAACCATGTCTTTATATTTTATATTTATATCCTCACACCTTCCCACCAGGGTCCCCAAAGGGGTAGGCAAAGTTGTATAGGTAGTACAAACACACCCACTTTCCGCTTGAGAAATATTTTAGGTGCCAACGTGTCAGATGGCGAGTTCATCGCCGTTACTCAAGCACGAATATACATATGAATTTGAATTGCTTCTACGACGTGTACAGGTTTCCTCTCGATGTTTTTCTTCACCGTAAAGTTCGTGGTGTGTCTAATCACTGCAATTATGTCAGAAAAACTCATTGGTACAGTCGGGATTCGGATTTCGGCAACTACTCGAACCACTTGGCCACCACGGCTTTATATTTATTATGGAAATACGTTTGGTAAAAGGTATTCACATCTCTTTCCACTCCATGGAGTAGTTAAAAATAAATTGAGACCCGTACAGTACGGTTATCAAAGTAGAGCATAGAATATTGCCATTTTATGTAGTTTTTATTTTGTTTATTTAACTCTGGTAAAAAATTACAATAAAAATATGCAAATTAAAATACAATACCTAAAAAAATTATATTAATAAAAATATACCTGTCTATCACTAAAGTTGCTATTGATTATAAATAATGTGTATATTTTATTATCATTAAAGTTGGATATCCATGTATAGTTGCATTAAACGTCCAAATATTAGGAAATTGGTTTAAACCTAACTAGTATACATACATACCAACGCGCCGAGTCCTTCATGAGGTAGGCATTAGAGTACAAACCCCTTTCTCTTCATCCGAAACATCAGTGTCTTCATACATACTCGCCGGTCTCGACTTTTGACATCATCTTCCCTGTGTGTAAGTATGTATGTTATCATAGTATATTCTGTAAGCATTAAGCCTGGAGTGTATCCAACATCGCTCAACAGCAATCACGAAATGGTGGATCACTTTCTAATATTTATTCGTCCCAACTAAATGCTCGGAGGGATGTTATCTGGCAGATTATTTATTGCGCTAACCCCGTTATTAGAACTGAATGACTTTCCGTTCTATTCAGAGCCAGTGGAGTGACATTGCCAAAGCTAAATCATTTGTGGGGCGGGGAAAGGGGAAGTTTATCCTGTCATTTTCAGTTAAGGATCTGTTGGCTCCAAAGGAAGAAATAAAATATTTGACGAACCAAGCGTCTATCTCTCCAAGCACATGTAGCATTTGATTTGGATAGATAGAAATGAAGATTCACCTCATTATCTGTGCAACTGGAATAAATTATGGAATTATATTGCATCTCATTGTAAAGTCACAAGACGTGAAAAGGTAGGTAATGGAATTCCACAAAAAAAATATTAAAACGAATTAGCGCGGTAATGTGTACGCAATTATAATCGCTGTCGGCAGCGGTATAAGCGCGTTGGTGTTATCACGACTCCTGTCACCAAGGCGAAACATATTAAACGTCCTTTGGGATGATAAATGTGCTATGATCTCGGCGTGACGTGTATCTGGCTCGCAGCAAGCCTCAATCCTAAACGATTGGCGATGATTGACGGCGGCGGGGTGTCTAAGCCAGCTCCCCAGTCCTGTCAAGGATTTGAAGACATATTTGGGGTATAGAAACTGTATACGAATGTATTTTATATGCGAATATAGCAGTTTTCGATTACTAGGATAGTCAACGCAGATTGCAAAATTAAACCCTTACTGTATCAGTGCGCTTTATTCTGAACTTTATTTTAAGTACAGTGATGAACCATACTACGAACTTTACGGTGCAGAGGAAATTTGAATACGTTTGAGGAGAAACGGCGACGAACGAACCTAAATTATCTACGAAAAGTGAGTAATTAGGGGGGATGGTGGGGATTCAATCAATCAATCAATCAAAATCTTTTTATTTCACATAGGCCCAGGTGGGCACTTATAAAACGTCGAAAAAGAAGCACGGTTATAAGAACACGTAACATTTTTTTTATACACTTCAGACTGATGTGAACGAAAATTTTCCCTGGCTATTAATGTCCTTTTTTATCATAAAAAACATATTGATGAAAATAAAAACAGGTTTACGATTTTCTCCTATTTTTTTGGGATAAGCCGTAAAGTAAACGTAACAAAAGGTCAAAGCCAACATACCTGGCAGTATGTAAACTATAAATCTATATAATAATAATGTAGTCATAGTGAAAAAAAATGCCAGCTAAATTGGAATCGCTTTGTACTAACGCATCCAAAATATAATAATGATAAATTTTAGTGAATTAATTTATTTAATGGGTAACACTTAGTCATCGCGCCTACGACCACTTATAAACTTCATTCGAATCTATACTCGTAAACACAACAGATTATCCAGACATCCATCACGAAAATAATATCATAAAAATAGTTTGGACGTCACTCATAGCCGAGTGACTCTAAACACAATAGAGATTGTAATGAGAGACTTATATAATAACACTGGACATCACTCAAAGAAAACCAAATGACACGAAAGAGCTTACAGTATAGGTATTGTAAAAAAATATATATAAATGAATTCAATCTTCACACGGTGTGCAAATTTGATTGAAATCGGTTAAGTAGTTTAGGAGCCCATCGCGGACAAATAACTTACGTACGTACTTATATCCGTACTTATTTTCTGTGGAAATCAGACAGTGGTTTGGATTTTGTTTTCGATATCTTGTCAATTGTGTATAATTTTGGAATCACTTTATTGTGCCGTTAAGTTTCGTTTAGTAACCGATTTACAGGTATATTGAAATAAATGACTAGATAAGGTTCATTATGTGAAGTGAATGAAATGTAATTTTGTCATATTACTGCTAAAATATTATCCTAATAAGTACTGTCTAAGACTGCTGCTAAAAACTCCGAGATGCAATAAGTGTTACCCCCTATTTAATAAAATAAATAAAAATATGTTAAAGTTACAGAAAGTATTCGACTGCAGGACTACTTCATGTCATGAATAAATAATAACAGAAAAACCCTTAAGGGCAAAGAACTGGGCGGAACAGGAATAACCTGCCATTTAATTCGAATGTAGTAGGTATGTAATTATTAAACGATTAACACTTTCAAAAGGAGTGTGAATTAATTGCTACCATCACAATTTAACGAGAATAATTGCCAACATTTTAATGCGATTGTGACCAGTTGCTACAATGTAATTCGCAGCCAAAAGACCAAGCTCCAAACTCAAAGATTTATATAATTGAAATGTTAAGTAACATTTGTAAAGGCAGTATTTATTGACTATTACTTTTTCTGGGCACACGTATTAGCCCAGTTCTTGTTATTCAACAAACAACCCCGCTTCCACAGTTTCGTATGTAGTACATACTCGTAGATAGATCGGTAAAAGGGTCACGTATCAATAAAACCTCGGTAAGCAGTTTGCTTAATCCAATCATGTTTAGTAGGATCAGATTGTACTGTTAAGGGTAACGCGATTGTTTTCGACACAAATATCATGAAGAAAGTTTATAAAAAAGCATCTACACGGCACATCTAACAGAATAACCCTACGAACGATGCCAAACTTGAACTGTAGGCTTATCAAACAAATATCTATAATATTATCATAAACATAGAGCAAAACCTGTGGTGGTTTAATGATGGTGCTAGTAACCGTCATAAACGTTAGAAACAATGTATATCCTCATGCCATGTATAGGTAGTACCTACACATCCACTACACATCCACATTTTGATTTTGATTTTGATGGCGAATCCATCGCCGTTACTCAAGCACGACTATACATACACTTTTGAATTGCTTCTCAGATGTATGCAGGCTTTCTCTCGATGTTTTCCTTCACCGTAAAGCTCGTGGTGTGACTTATTACCGTACTTAAATTCAGAAAAATCATTAATACAGTCAGGATTCGATCTTGCGATCTATGTGTCGCAGGCAACTACTTGAGCCACCACGGCGTCAGAAACATTTTTTTTATAAATATTAATAATATTCAGATTGATTTTTTTATGGATAACAAAATTGTTTTAATAAGATGCGATAATATTCATAGCAGATGAAAACTAATTTTGCTCAAACTACAATGTTTTAAATTAATATCTTTGTTAAAAGTTCGAGGGTTTACGACATTGAAAAAGTGATTTTAGTACGTATATTTGAGACAAAAAGGATTGAAAATAAATGTTGGATTTCAAGTACTATGATGCTCAATCAATCTCAACAATATCATGCATTTATTCAGGAGCGTCAGTTTTTTTTGTCAAATATAAACAGTCGAATTCAGGAATATAGAAGGTGCTAGTACACCTCCACGTATACTTGAGAGACCTTTGTGAAGATAGAAAATAGACTTCCAACCAAAGGATAAGAATTATTATTTACCTTAAAGTAACTATCATCGCCTCCTCTTCCTTCATCACTATATTGTCGCTTCTCGACCCAAACAGATGGTAACTCAAATAACACTGGGCGTATTTGCCTTCTGAATTCGCAACGCAATCAAATTCAATCAAAGTGAAACTGTTTGCTTGATATAAACCAGTGTCGGTATTTCTTAGGATTTAGTCTGATATATTAATAGGGTATGGTCTGGTCTCCTGGACTAAGGAGGACCAAGGAGGACCTGGTTGTAGTCCTTTCCGAAGCATGGAAAGAATTAGGATAGAGTTTGGTAAGATTCGGGCATCTTTCCGAACAACCCATATAACCTATATGCTTTTGCCTTAAACATGCTCAAATGGTAACATTGTACTGTTTATTTTATGTCTACCATCCAATCTAACTATGCCGATAAGTAAATATGAGAGGGTAGGTAGAAATACAATAACAAGCTTATGCTTGTGAAAAATGCTACCATTTTTCTCCAAGTAAAATGATCTGCGTGTTATCAAAGTTTGAAAGGCCTCGTGACTCACTCAAGTGTATTTACATGCGTAGAGAAAAATATTTGAGCATGGTGCGTTACCGAGGAGCAATGAACTATGGGAGCGAAATGAAATGAGATACTACAAACAAATTACAAGCTACTATCATTATTTCTAATAATAGTTGAAGCAGAATGTAATACTTTGCCAACTATCTATCGCAATGTTAAAAACTTCTCCACCTTTGCTGCAAAGTTTTTGAATACTGCCATGTCGATTTGGACTTGAACAGTAATTGTGACCTTTGCAGACTTCGAATCAGACGGACGAATAATCAACGGATTATTAAATTCTGTCAAGAAAACTTATGCTTTAAGTTTATTTATCGAATGTGACATATATATATATATAAAACTGATTTTAAGGTATTCCTGTCAATCTGATAGTTAATGTGTATATAGCTTAGTATTAGTTAGCGATACAACCTTAAGAATTTTTGTAAGTTGTGTATCTGACATGCTTTGGTAGGAAAATTGCAATAATATAATACCTGCTTGCATGTGGTATTCTGGTCCAAAACGGCGTACGGTCTCGAAGGCTAGTATAGCGGAGGCCTGGTGTAGTCCATGAGCCAGGAGCTGGGCGAATGTCGCCGCTATCGCAACACCCCAACCCCAACCACCCTCGGGGTAGTAATGGCGTGTGAGGGTCAGTAGCTGGCGCGGGTCGAGTTTCGCCTGCCGTGAGGGCGCGCCGCTCGGTGCCTCGAGTACCAGCGGCAGGGAGCGCGTGCGCAGCAGCGGCGCCCCGCCCGACGACCATGACTCTTCCATCAATGCCCGCGCGCATCATTCGCCCCGATCATCACCGCGCACCAACAACACCGCCACTCTCGTACATCGCACCTCACACGTCAAATACACTTTTTATTTATATTTAGATTTCGGTTTGACCTTTAGATACGATTCGTAAAGTTGTTAGTATCTGGAGGATCACCGTTTACACCAGTTTTTCAGTTTCAGTTAAAGAGGTCAAATACAAGATTTTTCTGTTAGAAAAGGCAATATTGACCCGAATTGAACGCCAATAAAACCGTCGATATAAAAACAAGCCTATCGATGTTGATACTGATATATTTACGTCTCGCGGTAATACCTCGTGATCGCACGACTTTTCTTCGATAGCTCAGTCTGTCTGGCGATCTTACATAAATCTTTCCTCACTTTAATGTCACAGTCCAGGGAGCACTAAATCTTTCTATACTATTCTAGAATAGTGGAAATCATCTTGAACGTATTGCAATTTTTGTAAGCTTATAATGTATCATGTTATCGATACATATCGCTAATGGGGTGGATATTTTCTTTCAATAAAAGTCGCAGTTGTCGATATTTGACGAAATCCAAAAACATGCTTTGGGATGCGTTTAACCAATTTTTTTTAACACCTTTCCTTCATAATAATATTATGTATATTATTCGATATGAGCTTGGTGTTACACCTTTGCCTACCCTACGGTTCCCTTATGAGAAGGGATGAGGATATCATTATCATCTTTACGATTTTTTTTTAATATGTTATGTCTTCAAGTCTAATTTCGTCCAATAAAATATGTAGTTCCAAAGCAAACTTGACGAATAAAAACGGCGATTAAATGAGGCGGGCAAAATATTTTTCACTAAAACTCACGGGCCTATGAATATTCTAGACCGTCTTTTTCCTTAGAGGTAATGGACCTATGGACGCTGGCTACTTCTTGTTACTATGTTAAGTTTGTTACCGAATCTGTAGAAATGTATTTTGTAGATGTCTTGTTTTGAAGCAGATATGCTATTGGGGAAACTTAAAGAATTTGTCATTTTTGAAACTGCAAAATACCTTTAACCACTTCGTATCTCAATACAAAAAGTGCTAAAAGATGTAACGACTAAACCGAAAAAGAAAGGAAAGCTATGTGACTTAATGTGAAAGGTTTAAAAGATGTTAAGAGTGTGCTGAGTAGACATTACCAATGGATACTGTAAGAGTAATGTGCAATAAAATAGGGATTTACGAACATGTAACATGCGAAATTACGCATTATGGCCAGAGATGCTTATCATTAAATGGGGGGTTTGTTCAAGTGATAACGGTAACATGCTTTTTTAAATAAGAAACTCACATACCTACATAATATACGTTCCCCTATCCCATTAATTATAACGTTCATCATGGGGTTCAACGTGGGTTAATCTTAGGTTCCTCCATTAGGTGCAGTCATCTTTTCTAGAGAAAAAGATGCAGTGACGATTTGTATCTATAGGTACATTTGCATCATTGTGTAAACCTTCCGACCCCATTCTACGAAACTTAGAGTAAGTAATACATACGTATGGATATTTTATTTCAGACAACTAAAATACAGTATTTGTCTAAGAAGTCTAGATACTAAAAGACAATGTTGGTTGTATTTATGTACCACATCATATTTATGGTATCTTAAATGGCGCGGAAACTGAAAAGATGGTTGATAGGCGCAAGTTGTGACCGAGATACGCAGACTAGGCTTGTGGTCGGTCGTCGGGTACTGATACAGAGCTTGTTTGTTGTCCTCAAATTTATAGCCAAGCATTACGGAGACATCGCCAACTAAGTATTTACTTGACTCTGTTGTTTCTGAGACTTATGTTTGGGCGCCGGAATTCGCGAAACATATTGTAATTTACGTAAGTATGTAGTCAGAGACTGAAATCGCGTATGAAAAAATAGTTTTTGACAGACATGTGAGTTGTTTATCCAGTCCTAAAAAAATTGCTGATTGGTAAAAGGTGTAATAAAACGAGTTAATTCAGTAAATTGTTTCTATTTTTATTTATTTGTCATGATATTATAGTGTATGTATCCATTTTTTTAATGTTCTGAATTCTCGGCGATTTGGACGGTTCTAAATCAGTGGCTACACAATATGTGATATTGTTTGTTGCCTGCTTATTTGGCTTGTTGTTTTATTCTACTTAACCGAGGGTGTGACGAGTCATAAAAATAGTTTGAAACCTAATAAAAAGAATTGAAGGTGTCCAATTTTTTTTTTGCGTTCGGTTATTATGATTTTTTTATTGTTAGTATAGTAAGATTTCATGTATGTCATCGCAGCCTACCGGAATTTTCTATCTCCATGACAGATCAACTTCCCATTTTCAATATGATATTTAGTATGAAAATATGAATATAAAGTTGAGAACTCATGAGCGTGATGTTCGAAGAGGCGTGATAAACATTAAGTAGATTAGGGTAGCGCATAGCCGCTTGTGTTTCGATTGAGGGACTCAGTACTCTGTGTATAATAATTCTGAGTAATTTCAAGGTAGATGTGGCAGTAGCTTTGCTTGTGATACGAAATTAACATCTATCATCAGCGAATCGTTAGTTTTGCTATCTTATTCAATTTGGAATTAGTTGTGGAAGACTTAAATGATATACATAAATAAGCAATGATCAAATATTACTTCTCAAACTCGCCATAATAGCGCCGAATGAGGTAAATGATCTGAATTATTCATCCGACTGAGCTGTGAAAGTATACAATACGCCAGCCAAATGGTGAAAAGTGGGATTTGATGAATGTATCAACATTACACCATCTGGAAGCGAAACGTAATATCTGTTTATTTTTACAACAATAGGGAATCGTTTAGAACGTGAATGTATCATTATTTTCACATTTTAGGAATTTCCCTGCCAAAATGTATCTTGCGTTGGGTTTTTGCCAGGTTACAATAGAAGTAAGCATTAGTTTGGCAATTGAAATTCTACATCATTTGCAGGGAATTGTACTTCATTTGAACAGTTCCCTAAAATTACTGTGAATAGCTTTTCTTTTGTATTAGAGAGAGATGTTACTATACATAAAAAGCTACTTTGATAAAATAAATAAAAAATACTCGCACATTTATTCAATGTAGGCTCAGAGACAATTGGTCTTAACATCCAATTAGACGAAGAAGGGACAGAAATGCGTACCATTCCGGACATTTACACCAGAAAATCTGCGCTATCTCTATCTACGCCTAATATATAACACGCATTTGTACGTAGTATGCGTCTAATAGTGTAGGTATTTGCGAATTGGGAATGAACAAGGTCGTAGATCTCGTTATATTTAGTGACGAGGGTCTGACCGTTTTTACGCACGAGCCTTCAAATCGTATTCTCACTATCAAAGTCTATTGGTACACGAGAAAAAAAAACGGCGACAATGGATTTTTCATCCTATTATTTTCAGACATTTGTATGATATAAATATTATACGATCACTTTAATGTTGAAGGTGACGACTTTCGTACTTTCATTGACGAAAATAAGTAATTATTAGACACACTGGTGCAGCAAAATTGTTTTTATACTACTGATGGTAAGCGTTTACCGCATGACCTCTTGTTGAGACCCATATGTGTGACTACGACTATCTATCAAATAGAACTTATACTCAGGTATATTTTGCGCAATATAATCAGCATCAGATAAAATCTTATCTTATCCTAATTCTGATATACTATATTTCCGGTTTCAAGATTGTGGTATGAGCTATTTATATTGCGAAAGAGGTATGTAAGACTAGAGAGAGCTGGCGCTCTATACTCTCTGCCTACCCCGTTGTGGACTGGTATATACATTTATAGAGATTTTCATCCAATTCCTTCCTTCGCTTTCCACAGATGATCTATTTGAATTATAATATGAATGTGATTTACGTGGTTGGCCTTATATTATAAATCAATTCTCTGTTTGCCTTTTGTTCAAAGTAAAACTGTTCAGTTCAGTAAAACTGAGGATATATTATTATTATTTATAAAAAAACATTACCCGCTGTCTTTAGCTTACTATAATCACTATGACTACCTATTACAAACCATCTTACGCACCATACTGACTGTAGACGATTCACTCAAAAATACCAGAATGATTTTGATGCGGTTTACTATTATGGATACTATAAAAACTTGCAATAAAAGCGAAAATTTTTAAACACACGTGGTTGCATTAATATGTATAATAATTTTAAAGTTTATTCTAGATTATAATTTCTACAATATTATTCGTACAAATCAGAGGCACAACCGGTGTTCCAACTGATTTATAGAACTAATTTAACTGGGTTCCCTTTTCAAACGGCTTACCCAAAGCTTTAAAAAGCCACGGCGATGAATGAACATTTGGGCAAATGTATTTGCGCGTACCCTTAAGTGATTGAAGAGAAAAGTTACTCGGTGCTATAATATTTATTAGTTAAATTCACTATCACAAACAAAATATTAATTGGACGATAAAAATGTGATGTTTATTTATTCATATTTCACCTTTATAATATCAGAAGAGCAACATGCATACAGAAGAAATTCATAGTCGTATACAATCGTAATCGTCCTTAAGAAACGCAAATTTTACTCGTCATCTGTCACGTTGGCATTTAAGTATACCTACAAATAGGGTGTTGTTTGTAACAACACTTACTCGCACTACCTCGGAGACCTTTGCGGTATAGCTGTGATGGCCGAGTGGTTCAAAAAGTCGATAGAAAGATTGCATGTTCGAATCCTGAATTTAATATATAATAATAATATATCCTCACGCCTTCCCACAAGGGTCCCCGAAGGGGTAGGCAGAGGTGTATAGGTAATACCCACACACCCACTTTCCGCCAGAGGTAT
>JACCPG010008335.1:0-40650 GCA_016069955.1 Drepana arcuata | reverse complement strand
TAATAATTTTTAAATTCTATGTCGAAAGTACAAATTTATCATAAATATTGAGAGAATTAATTCCACGACGATTTATAACTAGATGAAGGTAATCTAGAATACAACTAGAATGTCCGCTTCCTCTAAAAACGGGTCTATTTCCTCCCCTAGGCAAACTCCTTTACTAATAATTTTTAAATTCTATGTCGAAAGTACAAATTTATCATAAATATTGGGAGAATTAATTCCACGACGATTTATAACTAGATGAAGGTAATCTAGAATACAACTAGAATGTCCGCTTCCTCTAAAAACGGGCCTATTTCCTCCCCTAGGCAAACTCGCAAACCAACAATCGCCTTAAATGCTCCCGCTTTATGATCACGAGACATTTCTTATCGTTGGCAGCCCGTTAAATAAACGTAATCAAATATCGTAAACGCTTCTTCGAAGTTCTTTATGGTGATGAATTTTCAATGCAAACATAAAGCTGGATTTGCTACTATTTCAATATCATGAAATTAAGTTCCGCTCCCTTGCGTAATACAATATTAAACCATGCTTACATCACTATTTATGAAAACGCATTAAAATCCGAAGTGACTTTGTTAGATACTATGTGAAGAAGGTACGAACATATAGACCCCGAATTACTATAAAGCCAAGGCTTATATCTAAGCTACTTGTTCATCACTTGTTAATATACAAATATTCATTTATTACAGGCCTGGATTATGCTCCGACCACAAAAATATTCAGGATCAATGTGTTTCAACCATTTATAGATATCTGAATTGCAAATATTACAGCTAAATTAAGACCGACATTAAACAGATACAAAGTTTTCTCTCCTTGCGTCGTTCTTTTTAATGCTGAGCGTCGAGTTACCCCGTTGATAGCACCTTTGTCTTTACGGGTTGTCGCTATCTCCTCTTGTCGTTTGCAATGTGGAAAGTGTTATTGTCAGTGCTGTTGAGAGCACTAATTAATTGATCCTCTACATAGTTTTATCGTGGTTATTTAATAGGAGTTCAGCTATCTTTAAGTAAAGTAGGCAATGTGTGATGAGCTTTTTCCTATAGTTCGTACTCTGTATTAAAATCTACGAACGATCACACACATAAAAGGCTTTATTTTTCCTAAAGGGTGTGCTGGGAAGTGAAGTTTTGGTGGTGGGATCGAAGCCATGATTC
Organism: Drepana arcuata; assembly: GCA_016069955.1. NCBI lineage: Eukaryota > Metazoa > Arthropoda > Insecta > Lepidoptera > Drepanidae > Drepana > Drepana arcuata. Next base: position 39,478 of record JACCPG010008335.1, on the reverse strand, counting down.
GTGACAGGCAAATCAACTAGGCACCAGGCCGGCTCTCAAAATGAATTCAGTTTTTCTGACCTTACTACTACCTATAGTTATACCTTTTTGGGTAAGTGTACCGGTAATCTTACACTTACCCAAATACATATCATTACATCGAATCCCGAGCGGGCAGAGAATGTAGAGTGCCATTTCTCTGTAGACTTACAGATCTCTTTCTCTTTGTCCATTAATATAATACATGCGCGCCAGTTTCGATTATTTTTGACATTGCCATCTTTACCATTCCCATCGGATCCTCCGTTTAATATGTATATATCATTAAATATATCTTTGTATCACACATCACGACATCAAATTAAACGCCACAAAAGGATAAATCATGGATATTCATTATCTACGGATGAGATGCGCATAGATTTCTACGCCTTAGCTGACCTCATGACGTCACACGACCGCTGAAGCCACAAAAGCGGTCAGGAAACTGCGCAGCTAATTTGAAACTAGCCGGTATGCACTCTCGCTGGCATATAACTGCTTTTCTCGAGGGTACGGCAAGTAGTATCCTCCCCTCGGCTTACATACTTTTTCTTCGAAAAATATTTAGTAACTAACATATCAGACGGTGTCTGACGCTGTCTCTCGAGTACGACTTCTATTGAATATTTGAATCTTTTCTACAGCATACGTTGTCTCACTTTTTTCAACAAATCAATTCAGTTTAGTTAAAAGAAAACCACCCAGTATATGAACCAGCAATTTTGATTTTGACTTTATATTATCATATTTTATTTAGTTTTATCTTTTTTATTAAAAGGTCACGTAGCTGAACGTCCCTCGGCATGCATGTGTAGGTTCGTAGCATTGTTGTAAAAGCCGCTACGGCGTAGCTTGCGAAGGTTCTAAATGGGTCTACGAGAGAAATAAGCTAAATAATATGTTTAATGGAATAGTTATCATGTTTCTAAAAGTTCAATGTTACCGTTCCCATTGACTTCAGAATGCAAGCTGGGTATGTATGTGTGCTTAACCGCTAGTTCAAGATTGGCATTCCTCGCGTAACTAGCGAGCTGCGTGGTTCCGAATGAATTTACATATTGCATTCTGAGCACAACGACCCGCAAATATTACATAGGTATCTATGTATATATTAGCATTATATTCACAGAAACGTAGACTTAATTAAACTCTAAACGTTTCGGATTTCAGCACTACGTGAATGTAGTTGAGAGCAATAAATGATGCCAATAGTTAAGGTTTTCTATAAGTTGAACTGTTTAATAGTAAATAAATAGTTTTGTCTGAATTATTTATTTAAGAGAGAAGGAACCGGAGTTGTTGTCAAGTAGCCTGCAACGCTAGTCTGTAATTGTATGTATTTAAGAGCTTTATACCGCCTAAACTTACTTTTATCGGATTTTCCACCCGTGATAAGATACATCGTAATCTTTAATAAGTGAAATTGAATTAGCAATTCTCTACGTAATATGGTCAGCAAAGTATTATTAGTCTTATTTACTTCTCATGCAACATTTTATTGCAAAAAATAATCTTCACATCAAAGTTTATGTTTATGACCTGAAAACGACCGCATAAAAATGTTACCGTAAATAAAACTCATCTTTCGCTGTGGAAACAAATTAAATTAAGTTACTCGAAAGCGGTTTACCGACTGCGAAAACTCGTTTTGGACCAATGAAAATTCCACTAGTTAAATTGTACTGCAAATGGATGAATTACAGACGAATCAGAGCTGTGTCAACAATGCTGTGGTCGAGTGCAACGATGAATTAATTAAATTGGCCACCCACTAAACCCTTCACTTAACGCTGGATAACGATTGGACTGTTCCAGACGCTTACGATCTATCTGATGTTGTTAATAGGTATTTAAAAATCTATTGTGATATTCGATTACTTCTCACAAAAACGTTTTTCAAAGCATGTATATTTAAAAGTAGGTTTTTCTTTACGCATATTTTTTTTACACATTTTACGTATTAAAGATATATAAGATAAGAATTTTATCAAAGATACAAATTCAGATGAAGTATAGGTATAATAATTATTCGATAAAAGTAAACTACAACAATTAAATAAACTGAAAACTGAACTCAATTTACTTGTAGATCATGCCTTTATTATTTTACAGAACCAGCTCGTGTACTTAATTTTGGACATTCCCTTACTAAGTAAATGAAGCTATGAATCACGAGCTGTCGATTACCATCATCATTCAAGAACAGGATAGAGTATATATGTATATAGTAGGGCCGCTGTACTAGACTTCTTAACGCCTTCCTACAAGGATCCCCGAAGGAGTATGCATGTAGAGATGTGTAGTGTCCGTCGCCGTTTCTCAGGCGCAGTCCCTAAAAGCTAGTCCCTAGAGCGCTCTCTTTAGACTTAAATTCTTTCGCATCGTTCACATTAATTCGTTTTTGAATTTCTTCTCAAACGTATTCTAAAAGGTTCTCGATGTTTTCCTTAGCCGTAAACTCGTGGTGTGGCTACACTATATTTAAGTTTAGAATAACTCATTGGTATAGTCGGGATCTCGCAATATTTGTGTTGCATGCAACTACTCGTACCACTCTGCCATCACTGCTTGTACACGTGTTGGGGCTGAAAACTCGCTGGCGATGGCCTGTGTCAATACCTAAAAATGCGTAGGTTCACGTAATGCGCAAAGGGTTGATCCCTTTGCGCATTACGTGAACCTACGCATGATCATGAACCTACGCGTGAACCTTGTCTCAATGATCTGTGTTTTTATACCAGAAACCATCACTACTGGTATGAGAGCAAATCTATCATACACATCAACATCTGATATAGAAAGGTTTCATATCGATAAACAGAATCCACGCTAATAACGTGCTCGGTGAAAATCACGGTCCTCAAAACCATATGAGAGAAATATTGATACTATCTCGCATAGAGTTACATCCACCGGGATACAATGACGTGTGATGTGATCAGGATTTGGATTTACGGCTTTGTTGTCGTCCTATTTTACTATTTCGGCACGCATGTTACTTATCCTTACGACTGGCTGTTTGGTCCTGTTCATTGTGTATATGTTGGTAAATCAGAAAACTCCTTAAAAGGTCGAACGGCTTGGGTGGTGAGATTTTGGCTGAAAAATTCCCGTATATCTTTACAGTTTAATATCATCGCATATCATCATAAATATAAGAGCTGAGCTCTTGTCGTGAGTTCTGATGCAGTCCCTTCCATATGCTCATCGCCTATAATTAATATTACTTATTTACTTCGTCGGATATTTATTCAACAAGTTCAAATGTACGTTAACTGCCACCGTTTCAACTGGATCTTTTAAACAGGATATGTCTAAATACGTGGTTGCGATTTCGCAAAAACGCAATTTTTATCATATATTATTTTACCCTAGGAAAATAATACTTGAGAAGAGCCTTGGTAGCGAGTGGTTTGAATTGCCTGTCGAGTTAACAGTACCCATGTGTTTGTCAGAACTTAAGTACAGTCACACCACGTACTGTACGGTGAAGGAAAATGTCGAGAGGAAACCTGCATACGTTTGAGAAGAAATACAAAAGGCGTAATGTGTAGACGTGCTTGAGTAACGGCGATGAGTTTGTCATCTAACATCTACCTACCTATACACCCCAGCCTACTCCTTTGGGGGCCTTTGAAGCCGGGGCCGTGGGCCGTTTGGGCCTTGAAAAGGCTAGGAGATATTAAAATAACTTTGTATCTATATTGATTCCAGCGTTTTAACGTCCACGCAGTTTTTATCTATTATCTCTCAAATTGCGGCCATAAATAATGACCTGCCAAGTCCTCGATATCCCCCTATGTATAATTATAAGCAGTACCTATACATTTAAATGAAAACATTACAAAAACGTGGCATTTGTATTTAACTGTCCCATATATGTTATCTAGTGGGTTCGCGTGTTTTGCATTCTACACGCGGTCACGGATCGGCGGTAAGGTGAGAGTTATGTGCGGTCAACATTGCATTTGAGTTTTTAGCCGACTTCAAAAATGGAGGAAGGTGTATTTCCGCCTGGGTATGTACTCATCGGTGTTATCCTGACCACCTTGTGATCTTATTGCTATTGTTATATTAACTGTACTAAATGCTTGCGTTGGTCTCAAGTACAAGATCTCCGACGTCTTCCTACGACCCTGATAATGTTAGAAGATTTGTCGTTTATCTTATAAATGGCAAAATTCGAAGAATCCGTTTCGTACCCGCTATATTCCGTATCTCATGCGATAGAAAGTAAACATACCTTTTCAATAACTTCGATGTAGCCATCATTAAAATGAATTCCTCAAAATTACTTTGTATACTCTGAAGATCGCGGACTTCGTACCTATTTGTAACTCTCAAGGGTGCTACGCAACGTGGAACAATACACAGTTTTGATCACTTTCCTGTGTTGAAATTGAGATGTGGCTCTCATGAGAAACCCAGTTTTATTAGCTGTGTGATCAAGTTATTTCTTGACAGTCAACTTGAGATCGTGTTATAAGAAGGTCTCTCACGTACTTTCTTCTTTTCTTAAAGTCCTCGGGCGAAAAGTGGGTGCACACCCAGGCCCTACACAACTCTGCCTACACCTTTGGAGACACCTGTTGGAAGACTTGAAGATATGACTGTTAAAGTCCATGCCTTCATAATTGATTAACATCAATTAAGTTCTATAGAGATTAATTAGTATAAGCATTTAGATCGTTTAGTTCGCACAGCTTTGCTTAGGTTGGGCTTAGTTTAGGTTGTTTTGTTCTTAGGTATTCACATTTATTTAGTAAGTCAAAATCAGGATTAACTAATACATTTTGCGTTTTACAAACTTTCATATGTTAAGTTCTCAATCTCACCACATCCTTGGGTGTATAAAGTTTTGCAACTCCATACTTCTGTTTGGTCATTAACATTTTGAAGGAGTAAACTACGAAATTTCTTTACGCCATCTGTTAGGTCAAAGGGTTTCACGGATCTATTCTATTAACATTTCCGACATTTAATTAAACTACGAAGTTTGTTGGATATAACGCTTAGTATTAGATAGCAGCATTTCAAGCCTACCTGCCTAATACCGTTTCAATTAAGTTCCTTAATAAATATGCCCTAAAAGGATAAGTACCTATATTTCACTCGCAAAGTCAGGGTTATATTGTAAAAAATCCGTGTCACTTTAAAAATAACGCGTTGTTCCTCGGGGTGTGCAGAGTATAGCGCTAGTCCTTTCTAGATTATAGGTAGATCTCTTTTGCTTCATCTAAGTTCATCCATCTTCCGCTTTATACATGCTTATATCATATATAAATATAATATATCCTCACGCCTTCCCACAAGGGTCCCCGAAGGGGTAGGCAGAGGTGTATAGGTAATACCCACACACCCACTTTCCGCCAGAGGTATTAGGTGCCAACGTGACAGATGGCGAGTCCATCGCCCTTACTCAAGCACGACTATACATACGCCTTTTGAATTTCCTCTCAGACGTATGCAGGTTTCCTCACGATGTTTTCCTTCACCGTAAAGCTCGTGGTGTGACTAATCACTGTACTTAAGTTTAGAAAAACTCATTGGTACAGTCGGGATTCGAACTTGCGACCTTTGCGTCGCAGGCAACTGCTCGTACCACTCGACCACCACGGCTCTATCATGCTTATATCAAATTATATTTATTTGCTCAGCTTTTCTATCTCAATGTAATATTAGGTAGATAATGTATATACATACATCTTATACGTATACGCTAACGGTTTTTCATGAAAACCTAATATGTACCTCCTGTGGCATAACTACTCTAGTTAGGCTTCATAAGCCTTCAACATTTACGGAGGCCCGTACATGTTGTATCCGTAAATGTTGGTATCCGCTCTCTTTAGTAAAATAATCGTGGTTTAAACCAGCGTCGATAAACGGGAGGCTATTTAGTGATTTTTTTTAACTGGATTAGTAGTTCCTGAAATAAAAGTGTAGAAACAACTGCAACTGCCTTTTCTTAATATTAGCATAGATTCTATCTTGCGAAACCTTTTTGTCTTAATCGCAACCATGCAAAACCGGGTAAGTCGCATGTTTAGCATGAGATTATTCAGGGTCGTTGTAAGCGGTATCAATTTCCACAATAGACAGACAATTGTAGAACTTACGCACCCTTACAATTGAGATGGTTCTTGATAAACGCTCGGTTGGGATTCAAGATTACAAAGGTACTTTCCGTGTGAAGCGTGCATCTCTGATGAGGCCGCCAAGGTTTTACATATGGTGATTGCAAATGAGTCTGCGAGACATTTGAAGGGGTGACAACCCTATATTTAGAGCGGTGATTGCCGTCTCAGACTGAATCACACTGTGACATTATTCAGTGATTAGTCACACCACAAACTTTTCGGTGAAGGAAAACAACGAGAGAATACATACAGCGTTCGAAAGGAAATTTATAGGCGTTTGTATGCCTGAGTAACGCCGATGGACTCGCTATCTAATATGTAGCACCAAAAATATATATCTGGTAGAAAGTGGGTGTGTGGGTACTACCTATACACCTCTGCCTCCTACCCCTTCGGGGACCCTTGTGGGAAGGCGTGAGGATATATTATTATTGTATATACATATATAACATTCCAAATCCTAGACTAATTCTGACTGTCTGTATGCTACGTTGCCACGCCGTAACAGCTGATCAAATTTCGAGGATTTTTAGTTTTGCAGCGAAAATAGAAAAATTGGAGATCAAAGTTTTTTATGTACTAATTCTAAGCAGATGAGTACCAGCTTTATAAAAAGTTAAGCCTATATTCCATGCGGACAGTCTCAGGCAAGCCCCGTACTTACATGAATGTCTCTTTGTTATGTTTCATGTAAGCCGGCTGCTCATACATAAAAAATATATAAAAATATCTTATACAGGCTTTTAGATCTAAAATTAGAACAGATTTTTTGGATACCATCGGTAAAAGCTCGGCGAAAATTACTTCTTGAATAACCAGTGTTTGCTGAGCAGACGTGGGTTTACGACAGTCTACACGCACTCCACATTATGTCGACAAGAATATTACACTACTTCATATTACTAGTATTCATTAGTGTCGAACTACTTTAATTATTCCTTTGTTTTGTTTGTTGAACGCAAATTGCGTTGCTCCTTATACAGCCGGTGATCGTTTGTTTTGGCTTAATAATGGCATTTAGTTAGCAGTTTGATTATTCTGTGGTTACCACTAGTAAACGTACCGCTTTTAGAACGTTTCGTAGAACCAAACTGTAAGGTACTACAGTTGTGTATGATGCTAAAATATTCTGAGAGAGAGAACGCTTTATTGAAAAACATATTTTTGTGGTATTATCTTGTTGTAGAACGATCTGTTGAGATTTGATCTCGAACATTGATATCTATTATGGAGGGTGATCAATATCAATTCCGCGATTCGTTTTAATCTGACATGTTTTTATGTTCAACCCGAGCTCACAATGAAATCACTTCACCAAGTGTCGAAGAGCTACTGGAATTGGAATTTCATCGATAGAGGTGTCTTTCAAGGAATGCAAATTCCCCGATTGCCAATTCAAGTCGTGTTTTTCACTCGGTTCATGCGCCAATGCTGCTTATTTGCCACCGTAAGCGGGCTTTGACCGAATAGGGCAACAATCTGACACCCATTTTTCAGCACAGGTAGAATAAAATGTTCGTGCTCGCGATGTATTCAAATTCATCAAATGCGTTTCCATGTCGCATGCATTCAAATTAAAACAGATATTTTTATTATACTTCTATAACCGTAATGTTTTATAAGCATATATGGCCTGAACATGACGTGTATTAATCGTGTCGACTCTACAAAAATATTTATTAATGTTAAATAATGAATTTGAGTCTACGCTTGTTTTGTGTTTTTTCGTTCGTCACATTTCATCTGATGCGGGGATTGTTGAAATATTATCAATGGATGATAGATTTTAAAATACAAAAGTACTTGTACTCGCAACCGGCGAGAAAAAGCATGTATTTGTCCCCGGTGAATTTAGATTTAACAAAAGGAAAAATGTGAAGAGAAATAAGGGCATAGCCCAAATGGTAATATGTGTTCTAAAGACCGTCACTAATCATTATAGCCACTGAAGACCGTCAAAGGTAATATTTGTTTTTAGCTTCTGTCTTCTGTCCAGGACATCAAATTATACTAGATTACCTATCTATGCTACATATCTAATGCTCGTTATAGAGTTTCCAATTATACTGGGTTACCTATCTCATTGTCTCTATAACCAGCATCTTCAAATTTGATTATATGTTGATTGACGCGCAATTTGAACTTAAATTAATGTTTATTCGACAGCCGTGTTTTCTAAATAAAGGTAAAAATAGGCGACCTAATATTATATTTAATAATATAATTTGACACCTTGCCAGCTTTAAGCCTTAGATATTTAGCTTCGAAAGTGGACTGCCACTCTGTCCTTGTGAGATAAATTACTAAAATACTTACGTCAGCCGTCTTCAGACTAGCACACAATGTATCCTTTACTGTAATCCTAAAAGTAATAATATTAAAGTATAAAGCTCGTATAACATAAAATCATGTGACATTCTCGTGATGTGACAAATCACTATATGTAGGTACTTAAGTTCCGTAAAACTCATTAGTCTACCAACACTTAGCGGGCGACCTCTCCTAAATCCTAAGATATTACACTGTAATCTAGTCGTTCAGACTACTATCATATACAAATCTAGTCCACTTACACCAATCGACCCACAAGCTTAGTCATCAAGCTGATTACGTATGCAAAGGCCATATCGATAGTAGGACAAAGCCCAGTTTTCCGACGTGAATCGATTTGGAGATAGAATCCGATAGGATTATGTATCCGGCCAACTCAGGAACAGAGTTAGTGCTTTTGTTCCTTACAAATTGATTGGGTGAATTCCTTGATTAAACTAGAAGGATGCTGACTAAAATATCGAGTCAATAGCGCTAACAGCTCAGTATGTAAGTAAGGAGTCAACCGTATTTGAAATGAAATAGCATTTTCTTTACCTTCGTCTGAACACGTGCCATAATCAAATAATGTCTTTCAGGTTCAACTATGAATGTTTATTTAGGGCTTCGCTTCACCTAATGGAGTCATTCAAGTGTCAGAGTAAATAATTCTGCATTTCTTCGCGGTCCTGCCTTAGGATAATCGAGTTTCCAATAAAAGCTATTGTTTGTATTATATTCGCTTACATTTCTGTATCAACTCAGTTGAAGTGCGTTCGTTAGACTGGCCTTCGTGCGCTCTTTTACGATTTTATGTTGACCGTTTTTGTTTCGGAACAATGTCACAGTTTTTCTTCAGGATGCTAGGTATTTTCGAATGGTAAATAACAAATTAAGATTTTTTAAGAAAGAAAACTCAGAATATTATTTAGTTTTACTTTGCATTTAATAGATTATTAATTCGATTGTTAATAAGATTTTAAAATGTATTATTACAGTAATATCTGTAACAGCTTAATAGTTGCAGTACACAGGGGTAGGCAGGGGTGTAACATAACACAGTCTTTTGTCTGTAATAAAAATATATTTGGGTACTGACGGAACAGATGGCGAGTTTTCCAGCAATATACATACATACATCTTTGTATTTCCTCTCAAGTTCGTTATATTAAGTTCGCGGTGTGGCTAATCACTGCGCGCAAGTTCAGAAAAAAATATTGATACAGCCAGGATTCCATCTTGCAAAATTTGTGTTGTAAGGCGCCTGCAACCACCCGGCCACTACTTCTTTCTTTCCTTCCTTTCTCTTATGGCGCCCTGGATGACGCGAAATACGACCTCGAGGTGGGATTTAAAGTGCCGTTTCTTCGTTTCCCCCGATTTAATATCGCGTCATGTATGTTTTTCCCCACCTTATTTGCGACTTTTCACCAAAAGGTATCATACCTTTTAACATGAATGACATTATTCTTCTCGCTTCGGAGACGAGCGTCCTCAAATAGGTAGTCAGGGATACTCACATTTCGCCGGGGATATATTCAGGTACCAACGTACCAGTTACTCTACCATTAATCACCCTATTAATTTGTTAAAGGTTTTGTTTGTGTCAAATCCACAGTGCACAAAATCTGTTTCAGAAAAACTCATTTTTACACACCACTATGTAATTTAGTATAGTGGATAAATATTTTAAAATGTCTTCATAGTTTACCATGCTCGCAAAAGTTGCCGATGTAGTTTGTATTCAGTTTTTAAGCTATCAAAGTTTTCAAGTCCACTTCAAATGCTTTACATTGCAAAGTTTGCTAAACTGATAAATTGTATATCTTATCGCAAGCCGGACCGTGATCGATCTTGTAACTTATTCGTCTGACACATTAAGTGATCGAGTTAGGGCCCAAAAGCATCTATCACAATTTTAAATCGTTTTTGTTCATATGCTATCGATCAAGAATAGTTTCTAGGCCTATTCAAAACGAAGCTTGCCAAAAATTACATTTGTTTTTTTTCTTATATTATTGCTTATATGTAAATGAAAATCAACAACAAACCTTAAACTATATTGCTTTGGAACTCGTTTAAATAAACATACATTACTGTATTTTGTATGCACATTTTCTTTAGGTCAGGCTAGTAACGAATAAGGCTTCAATCGCCCGATTATAGCAAATGTATTAGTTTATATATAATAGTAAGAAGAGCAAGAAGAGGCAGAGGAAGGCCACGTTCTAACTACCTGGATCAAATAGATCGGACTCTCAAAGACGGGAACGTTAAGAGTACTCGAAACCGACGAGCATGTATGAAGAGACTGATGAATGTGGACGAAGCGAAAGAGGTATGTAAGTCTAGAGAGAACTGGCGCTCTATACTCTCTACCCCGCTAGGGACTTGGCGTGATGATATACCTACCTCATATCTAAATTAATAATAGTTTTGGCGAACAAACCCTTTCATTTTAATGTCTAACTTCACCTTCCACAAGGCTGATTTCACTAATGAGCTTCTTGGTTTCGTCGTCACTCATGTAAAGGACCCTTCGCTCTATTTTTATGTTAATATGAGCAATATAGACGAGCTTAGTTGCTTTTATGTAACAGGTTTGAAAGAAAACACGTAGCAATCATTTGCCATTCGATGACAAAACACCGAATTGCAAAGGAATTTTGAAATATTCTCGATGAACTTCACTTCCGCCCTTACTTGATATTCCGATTTGTTTGGATCGGTGTGCCCAAACAAAGCTGACTCGCAATAACGTATGTTTTGAACTATGCGGTAGGTCAGCATATAAAGGTTACGCTGATTTATTAGCCATATGGAACCTGTTGTTATTCATGACACATTTTGAACCCCAAATATGGTCTTACATTGTAAACATGACATTCTAAAATTCGGTTCAAATAATGGCTCGTTTAAATTAGGAACAAAAAATGCTTTCGAATAACAGTATACTGCGTGATACGTACAACGGCCGACTGACTGGCTCGCCTAATATTTTCCGAAGCGATTGCGATTAGTCACGTTTTAGCAAAATTTATTTCTCTTCGTCCTTCTGGTTGTAATTTTTAACCCGAATACGACCTAAATCGTTGGCCATTTCCAAATGGTTGGTTATCACCTAAAAAGTCGCAAGATTGGCCATATTTAAAATTGGTTTATGTGTGATACCGTTTCAAACTTTCTCTAGTTGATCATTTACGGCGACTTTCATTTCCATTTATTGGCCCATAACTATGACCGAACGGAGATCACGTGTATCATCACGAGATCCAATCATGTACCCAACATCATAATCTTCGACAAACAATGCCGCACACAAGGGTGAAGGCAATAAAGGTTTTGTTTTCAATATCAGCATATGTGCAGAATTTTCAAATTGCGAAGTTTGCTCTCAATCGTTCTTTGTTGATCGTTTCGATCTGAATATTATAAAAAGTACTGGTTATTTAAGTAAAAAGTACTACTTACATACATTCATCACGCCGAGTCCCTAACGGAGTAAGCAGAGGGAATAGAGTGCCAGTTCTCTCTAGACTTGCATACTTCTTTCGCTACATCCATATTCGTCAGTCTCTTCATACATGTTTAAATAAGTATATTGTCACTAAATAGACGGCAATTTTGATTTATTTATTTATTGCCATTAATGTTCCGCTGCTGAGCAACGACCGCTTCCTTTCTTTTCACTCCATAATCATATTGCAAAAACCAATATTTACCAGCTTCCGTCACATTAAAATCTCCTGACTCATCTCAGAAGATTTAGGCTATTGAGTCGCAATCTTCGTAGGATTTAAAAGATGCATCTGGCGAATCACTCCACCGTGTAACGTCTCATTTCTCCCCTGATTACCATATTCATAGCTAAAATTATATTGCAGTCAAATGTCAGAACGGCTACAATTGACTTTGCGCCGGGTAGGCTTTTAAAGAACAATCGCGGCCTTAGCCTTTCTCCCGGAGCGGCCGAAGTATGCTAATGGTTGCTATTTACTGTGCTCATGAGGATTATCGACTTTTCTTGTACGATTAATTCCTCTTGTGAGTCGGGAGCCATGTTGACCAAATAGTTCGAGTGGTTAGTTGCCTGCAACACAGGTTTTTAGTTCAAATCCTAACTAAACCAATGAGTTTCTGAACTTAAGTGGTAACAAGCTTTACGGCGAAAGAAATCTAAAGGAAACCTGCACGTGCAGTAAACGTGCTTTAGAATCTGCGACGGGCTTTGGCGAAGGGATACATCTCTGCATACCTGCATAGGGGACCTTTTTGGAAAGGTGTGAAAATATTAATTCCTCGCTTTGCACGATGTTCGTCCTTATCTTCTGCAAATGAGTCTCGCCATATGCCCGATCGGGCTACCTATCTATACTTACTCTATAATACTAGTCTATACTTTAATATTATAAAGCTGAAGAGTTTGTTTGTTTGAACGCGCTAATCTCAGGAACTACTGATTGGAATTGAAAAAAATTTTTGTTTTGGATAGTCCATTTCTCTAGGAAGCCTTTAGGCTATATAATATCACGCTACGACTAATAGGAGCGAAACATAAATGAAAATGTTGCAAGGGAAAAATATTTCTTTTTGAGAGCTTCCGTTGCGTGCGCTGCGTAAACGGTTTAAGTTACGAAAATATCATGTATGAGGGAATTGTTCCTCTTTAAAAGTTATAAAAAAAAGTCCGAGACAGCATATGTCTATCTTTGAAGATTGACCCACTATAACCTTTTTTATGGATAATAAACAAAATGGCTCCTAAACAACTTAACCGATTTCAATCAAATTTGCACACAGTGTGCAGTTTGATCCAACTTGAAAAGATAGCTTACATCACAATTGGACCCGATAGGTGGCGCTGCGATCTTGTTTCAGGAAATTTCCGGGCGAAGCTGGGCGGGAAAACTAGTCTGTAATAAAATAATGCCACTTCACATAAAACGATCGTTCTTTATTAACCCTTGCTTGGCTTACCATAGGCAATAAAAATACCTTTGGGGTGATTCCACGCAAATTGCTGCTACTACAGTTGACACGTAAGTTATTATTAGTCTATACAGTTCTATTTTTAGCTTGAAATGTTATTGTCAAAGAAAAGTTTATCAGAATTGCAAAGACTTTAACTACGGCAGACAATTCCTGTAAATAAATGCTATCAAATTGCTCTGTAACATAATGTTTCCTTTGAGCCATTGCGCCCACTGACGTAATTTAATACCAGCTGTAGGCGTATCTTTGTTTAGGTTTGTCTGTATTGGGTTTAGGTGGCTGTTTGCCGGAATACTCTATACAAAAATTTTGCGATATATACATAATTGTATAAATGACCAATTATATTTTATTCACTACTACTTGTATGTACAGCGAAAAAATACATAAAATTGTAAATGTTATTATAAAACAAAAGAAGATCGACATTTAAACTTATTTTCTTTTTTTTGCCGGCCGGTGTCATTCCACTAGCCACAATAACCAATCTACATCGTGAACACTAATCTTACTAATATTATAAATGTGAAAGTTTGTAAGTTTGGATGTTTGCGGTTCTTTCACGGCCAAACGGCTGAACCGATTTGGCTGAAAGTTGAAATGGTGATAGCTTTTACCAAGGAATAGGACATAGGCAAATTTTTTTTTAACATGAAAAATTCGGCATGGCATGGCGACGGCCAAAGCTACTTTTTCAAACTCCACGCGGGCGAAGCCGCGGGCATAAGCTAGTACTATTATAATACCTACTTCCAGTTGCATAACTAACCAATATACACAATATAAAAACTACTTAACCCAGGATTGAGCCTGCGATATTTAGTACAAAATTGTTGAAGGCCATACCACTACCTAGAGTGACGGTAAATATTACGGCATTAAAAAAGTACACAATTGTTTAAAAATCCTGTGTGTTCTGATGGACACAAGTATTTTGATGTGCCTACCATAAACTTCACAGATGAGTGACGAAACGTCGTCCTATATCGTCGGAGGGACGTGACAAATCAAATATTGAGCGCAAATCCACCCCAATCGCAATGTCATGAACGTTGAGCATCGAAAATACCTTTTTGATTAATTTTAGGCGTGAAGAAACGAAAACGATAGTTAGTTTGATTTTCCTTATATAACTAATAAATTTTATCAGTCTTTGTGGGCGTCTTTCATGTCTACATAAGTACTTAAGTAGTCTCTTGCAAAATCACAATTCTTATTGTTATATTTCTCCAATGTCAATATATACCATACAGGTGGCAAACAAGCGTGCGATCCGCCTTATAGTAAGCGGTTACCGCCGCCTATGGACGATTGCAATACCAGGGGCATTGCTCGCGCGACTACGCGCGACGCGATTGCTACCGACTCTACGGTAATCCTTTCACACCCTTTTTGAAGAACTCCATGCTGTACTCTCCAGGGAAAACCTCAACGTGGGAGCTCATTCCACAGCCTGAGTGTTCGCGGAAGGAAACTCCTGTGGAACCTCCTATATTATTATTATATAAGTACAAACCATCCAGTTTTCAGGGTAGGCAGATATACCAGTCTTCTCTTAGACGTACAGTCACTCCATCAGTCCCTACATACATGCTTCATTATCGTACATTTTCACATAATATAGTCAGGAATCTCCGTAGTAAGTAAACACCCAAGTCTTAACTTGGTGCCTTTGTGTTCCGTGTGTGTGGGAGTTGTCGCCAGGATTATGAATGCTAACGAATTGAACTCGCTCATTTTCATCACAATGAACTTTGTTTGTACGTTGGGTTAAGCAAGGGTTTTCCTGAATAGGTTTCAATTAACATTACAGATACTTATTACTGGCACAGTTGCTTTGTCACATATATCTCCGGCAGAATGTGGGTGTGTGGTTACTGCCTACATCTCGCTATCCCTTCATGGACCCTTGCGGGAAGGCGTATATAGGTATTATATGTAGGTATTATATAATACACACATATTTTTTATAATATAATATATCCTCACGCCTTCCCACAAGGGTCCCCGAAGGGGTAGGCAGAGGTGTATAGGTAATACCCACACACCCACTTTCCGCCAGAGGTATATTAGGTGCCAACGTGACAGATGGCGAGTCCATCGCCCTTACTCAAGCACGACTATACATACGCCTTTGAATTTCTTCTCAGACGTATGCAGGTTTCCTCTCGATGTTTTTCCTTCACCGTTCAGCTCGTGGTGTGACTAATCACTGTACTTAAGTTCAGAAAAACTCATTGGTACAGTCGGGATTCGAACTTGCGACCTTTGCGTCGCAGGCAACTGCTCGAACCACTCGGCCACCACGGCTCTATATAATATAATATTTTTTATTTATATTGAAAAGTCCATATATTTTTCAAGTACGTTACCACGACGTTCTTACACTATTTAAGAAATGGTTGCACTGGCAGGATGGCGTTCGTTCTTAATGCTAGTGATACAACTATTTCTCTGTGGCAGGCAACGCTCATAAGTATTGCCTATCGGCTTTTGCATCAACTGCTTACCAGCAGGTGTGCTTTACACATCGAAAATAACTTTTTGATTAATTTTAGGCGTGAAGAAACGAAAACGATAATTAGTTTGATTTTCCTTATATACCTTATATTTCCTTATATATAAGTAATTTAATCTTATAATTGTACTTAAAACGTAACAAATAAAAAAATTGCAATAACAATATTTTCAAGTAAGTTGACGCCTATATCGTAATGTTATCGTTTTGTATTTTTATAATGTTACCATTTAGTCAAACATCAAAGTATATTTATACGTAAAAAACTAATCTTGACGACGTCAAAGTATATTTGACGTCGTCAAGATTCTACGTAATAGCAAAGGCACACAAAGGGGGCCATTACTGTATGTACTATATCGCGAAACGGAACGAAATAATTAGGCTAATTAGTATGCTAGTCACAACACAAAACATGTTGATTGCAGCCAGAGGGACAAAGAAGGTTCAGATTTGATTACTTGACTTGATACCGACAATTATTTTGCCTAAATCTTTTGACTTTTTTGTTTATTTTCTTAGGTTTTGGAAACCTTATTTTGAATGGATCCTAAATCGCTTACGTCCCATTTTCCTTTTCCTTCCTTTCATATAAAATATCATAAATATATAAGTTGTTATTAGTGTATTAAAAAAGTGTAGACAAACATTGCACAATTTTTATCTGAAAATATTAATATGTTGCCAATTGTATTCCATTGACGTGCATAAATATATAAAAGAAATTCGCTACTGCGAAGAACCTCTCCCATCACTTGCCAGTTTGAGCGAACATTTAATTCTTTGGGCGTATTTTTCGATAAGTCCGCTACCCTTTGCCGCGCCTCATTGATTTACTTCAGAACTATCTTTTGTCACGAACTCCAGGCAGTTTCAACGCTAAATCTCCTTGAAAAATGGCTATTGTTATTTTATGACTCCTTTACATACATTACAAACCTCTGTTTGTTCCAATGTTTCTTTTAAACTATAGTAACATTAACAATGGTCTGATGTTCGAACTGAATTCGTGTGATAAGAAATTCATATACACATGTTAATAAGTTGTGTCTGAGTGGCGTTAGCCTGGCGGTCTGACACCTCCCCGTGACACTTAAAACAAAACCTAACTGGGTTCCAGTTCCAGTTAAGAAAGCAAAAAGTTTATGTTCCCGTGAATCACAGCTATCGCCTATATTACTGCAGATCATGAGGAAGGACTCAACTAGTATAATGTACATATTTTTTCTATGAAAACCGCTTATTTTCTGTAAGCATTGAACGAAGAAAGCAAGTACATAGATTGTATCCCAATATCAAGATATATACTATATTTATTCATAATGCCATGTCTCTGTCCCAGTATAATTTTCTCGTCTCAGGTCATATTCGTGGAGGAAATTCTAAGCATGGCTTATTCGGTAGCCCGCTGTGAGACTTTGAATACTAACAAATGAAGTCGCTTTCAAAATTTATGTTAAGCTATGTGTAATATATTATAACGATTTCGGTGGTCGTTGACAACTTGCGATGATTTTTTTGTTTCCTTTCTTTGTAGAGCACTGCTTGTGCTCTCAAGGAAACAAAAAATCATATCTGAGCGACTGATATCACATATTATTATTTCGTAGGCACCTTGAATTAGGAAATATAATCGTTTACGGATGAATATAGACATGTTAATGTAGATGGATATACCGAAATTATGAGCCACAAATGTTAACAAAATTTATAATGAATGAGAGTGTACATGGCAGAAGAAACAGAGGTCGAGCACCTCCTAATAACAAAAATTAAATTTAAAACGTCACTAGACTAGTACATCAATAGCACTAGAAACCAGCAAGCCTGTATAAAGAGAGTAGATAAGATGAAATATATCTGTAAGCCTAGAGGACTAAAGCTCTTCTTTTTCTGCCTCTGGTGTAATCATATGTATGTAAATACGAATATTACTCATCTCCCCTTAATACAACTGCCCCATAAGGTTATTTTGCCAATGCCTCCCTATTCAATATAAAAGTAAATATATCGTTGTCTAGTTACCATAACACAAGCTTTGCTTAATTTGGGACTAGGTCAATTTGTGTGGAATAGTCCCAGGTATTTATTATTATTCTTTATTTGAAATAAGTCTCATATATTACATTTTTAAATATATATATAAAAAAAAACACATATTTAAAAATATAAAATATAGGGGCCCACCGGTATCGGGATCAGGGTCCAAGGTACCGGTGGCTAGGGTCCCAGAGAAAGAAATCTCCTCACAATACGTGCCGTTTCGAGCAGTACTGCTTTCTGTATCAGGCACTTGATCCAACCGTCTAACGAGAACCTCTTGAGGTGTTGGTCGAGGCTCTTTGCCATTAGGCCATTGGCCGTTATTACTATCGGCACAATGATTGCAGAGTCCACATCCCACATGCTGACAATCTCGTGAGCCAAGTCCAAATATTTTATTTGTTTGTCTTTTTCGGCTTTCACGAGATTCCCATCATGCGGGACAGTAATATCTACAATCATTGTGCGGCGCTCTAATCGATCTATCAGCACTATATCCGGTTTATTAGCGGTTATACACCTGTCTGTGATGATAGATCGATCCCAGTACAACGTGACATGACCATTTTCTAGAACTGGGTCGGGCGAATACTTGTAGTACGGCACCTCCGAGTCCACAAGGTTATACTTCAAAGCAAGTTGTCGGTGTATGATCTTGGCTACTTGGTTGTGTCTGTGTAAGTACTCACCGTTAGCTAGATGAGAACAACCAGAGATAATATGTCTCAGAGATTCACCCGGGCGGTGGCATGCCCGACAGATGTCAACCGTGCCGTCTCTTAAAATATATTTTTGATAGTTGTTCGTCATCATAACTTCATCCATAATTGCACAGACAAAGCCTTCGGTTTCCCCGAAGAGATCACCAAAGCGTAGCCAAGCCAGAGATGCTTCAAGGTCTACGTCAGGGCCATGTAGGGCCCGGTAAAAGCGACCATGGAGCTCCTTGCTTTGC
This sequence comes from Drepana arcuata, assembly GCA_016069955.1. NCBI lineage: Eukaryota > Metazoa > Arthropoda > Insecta > Lepidoptera > Drepanidae > Drepana > Drepana arcuata. The sequence goes on along the minus strand of JACCPG010008335.1, from coordinate 20,499 downwards.
CATATCTCCCTGCGATCATTGGTAGTGAGTACCACAGGTTTACGCCAGTTCTCTTTCGCTAAGGAGAGCGCGGTTAGTCCTTTGTCCACTGCCACCACATCTCGATGCATACCCACTTCGGTAGAGCGAAAATACTCTCTGAGCTTGTATACTTCGCAATTGTGGAGGGTTTTGGCCTCGACCCCCACATTTTCTAGGGATGTATAGCCTCATTACCGATGACCGTGGGTGATGCATTCGATATGAGGTGAGCAATGTACGAACTTTTCTATCTATAATTTCCAATTCCCTCTGAGTCCACTTTAGTATGCCAAAGGAGTACATTAACACCGGCATGACCCATCCATTATAGGCGCGTACCTTATTACCACCAGTCAGTAGGCTCTTTAGTACTTTTGTGAGCCGGCCATAGAATCGGTCCAGTAGTGATTTCTTCATGTCAGCTTCGTGAATGCCTAACGCCTCCGACATACCCAAATACTTATAGTTCTCAGTTGGGGTGAGGGATCTAATATTTATGGAATCCGAGAGTTGAATTCCAACAGATTCCACAATATTTCCTCTTTTGACATGCATGACAGCACATTTGTCAATACCAAATTCCATCCTAATAGAATTACTAAAGTTTTGGGTTACATTTAGTAGTTCTGTTAGTTGCAATTCACTAGGAGCAAACAGTTTCAGATCATCCATGTAAAGGAGGTGAGAGATAACCTGACCCCCTCTCCTCAATCGGTAACCGAGCCCTGAACTTTCCAGTAAAGTGCTCAGAGGGTTTAATGCCAAACAAAACCAAAGTGGGCTCAAGCTATCGCCCTGGAATATACCACGCTCAATCCTTATTGGTTCATCGTTTCCTGGAATCTGTCGACCTCTAGGGTAATGTAGGACCGTTTTCCATTGCCCCATAACTGACTTTAGAAAGATGCGGAGGGTTGAGTTTACTTTATATAATTCTAATACCCTCATAAGCCATGTATGTGGTACCGAGTCGTATGCCTTCTTATAATCAATCCAGCATGTCGACAGATTCTTACGGGAACGACGAACCTGTTGGCTAATGGTCATACCAATAAGGAGCAGCTCCTTAGTACCACGAGACCCATTCTTACAGCCATTTTGAGATGCAGACATGATTACGTTGTTGTTAATATGTATAGAAATTTTTGCCCTCAGTATGGATGTAAGAAGTTTATACATTGTTGGTAAGCATGTAATTGGTCTATAATTTTTTGGGTCCATGGTACTACCTGATTTATGGAGCAGGTGGGTGATTCCTGTCATTAAAAATGATGGTAACGAGCCAGATTCTAAGGACAACTGGAATTGAGAGGCCAATCGAGCATGCGAGGTGCGTAACCACTTCAGCCAAAAATTGTGTAGTCCATCAGGACCCGGTGATTTTCAGTTTGATAAAGACTGGACTGCATCGGCTACGTCTTTGGGGCTGATCGTAACTTCCCCCATTTCTTGAATTGATTCACATACTCTTTTGATCTCCTCAATCCAATCACCTTCAGTGTGAGTAACGGGCACCGACCAAATATTCGACCAGAATGTGCACACAGCATCATTGTCCGGCAGTTGCTCATCACTCACACCTTGTTCCGAACGTTCCCAACCTCTATACACCCACTTTTGGTCATTTTGAAACATGCGGTTCTGTGTGTATCGGTCCACTCGCTGTTTATATCTACGTATACGGTTTGCCCATGCATAAACTTTCTGCTTTAAGTAGTCGATGCGCTCCGTGACACAAGCTACATAATCACGGGGGTTGATGTCGGATCCCGAAAAAGCTTTCCTCACATAGCGCATTACTCTAGGTCTAGTATTACCTTCTCTGAAACAGCTTAGTTTACCAATGAGAACCCTGGCATCGTCAATTCGACGCTGAATTCTGCGCTGCCAGATTGGTACAGCTGGTTTCGGTTGTCCGGTTCGCTCGTGGTTAGGGAAGTTTACGTAAGCTAAACGGCATGCTGCAATAGCCGCACAATATAAAATTTGATGTGTTTCGGTTAGATCTTCACAGCAATCAATATATTCTGGGAGCAGCGAATCCAGGGTAGCCGCTAGCGCCAGTTTTTTTTTAGGCAATCGTGGTAGGCGTGGTCTAAGTCCTGGTGATACAGACTTATACTGCTGAACCGCATCCTTCAAAGTGCTCCTTACTAGTTCGTTGTACTGGGTACCTGCATTAAGGGGCCGATCACCTCCTTCCATATCAGTATAGCTAGGCTGCGGTAGCGTTATTGAAGAGACTAGCGACTGCGCAGCTGATTGCGCTGGGGCAGAGGTGACATGGCTACCCTGCATTTCAGAGCGTAGCCGATCAAGCACATTGTCATCCAATCTGTGGTTGCGTTGGATGACACGCACCTGATCCGACAGTCGATGTGCCGAGACGTTGACAGTTGGTTCAAGCTCCTGGAACAGTAAAAGCATTCTACTACGGTACGCAGTGAGGCTAGTTCCCCCCTCTGTTGCCCCATAGTATGCGCGCATGACGTTCTCATTAATTGTATGAATCCATCTCATGCGCTGCACATTACCACCGACAGCGAGAACCCGATCCGGAGCCGATTGGCCCCTAGGTCCCAAGCCATTCGGTGGCGGCTGAACTCTTCCTTGCCGGCGTACAGGTCTTGGCGACGTCGGTGGAGAGAAGTACTCGTCACTTGAGCTCGACGCAGCTGTAGCTACAACCCGCAAATCTAATGTTGCTGAATCAGAGTCCGCGGGTGTTTGCGAGACGGAGCTAGGTGGCGAGGCCGAGTGTGGAGGGCGTGCATTATGTCTCCTGGCTTGACTTCTTGTAAACATTTTCTGTGTATACGAATCCAATGACAGCTGTCATCTTTCATAAATTAAATTTTTCATATTGCAGTATTTTTGTTGTTGATACGGGTTTATTTATGGATTCTTCACGGTCTTAATCATTTTGTTTATATGTCCCTTGCTTCAAATGTTTAACCAACCCAATTATTTGAAGAAAATTGTAGAAATAAAACAAGAAGAGAAAATGTCACAGTGTGTCAGGTTGTGTTGCCAGGTTATTATTATTATTATTAGTATTATTATTCATGACACCTTGATAAAAGTAAAACATGCGAAGGCTATTAATATATATTGTATGTAATATGTATGTAAATCAAGCCTGCGTCCTAGGCGTAAGCATCTGGAAAACCAAGAGTTAGTTCATAACCCACAGTTTGTAGTAATGGCATACATTTTATTGGAACAATTTTAGAATCAAATTCATAGCCATTTGAAGCTATTTTAAACTAACACAACTGGATTCTACTCTTAAATAACGATAGTTGGTTGGATGAAAGCTCCTTCGAGATGGTTTTCCAATGCTATAAAATCGAACTAACTCCGCCCCGCCACACCTTCATCATTCACAACATCTTTTGTACTATTGTCCCTCCAGCATAACTTAATTTCGTAACGGGCAGCTCTAAATAAAGCCATTTTTCTTTCGATCGAGTTGAATTAAGAATCCGTGTTCTTTAGACTTGTTGTAGACTGTAGACTGTGAGTTGGTGGTATTGTTGTATAAGAACGATACATATCCATTGGTTTATTCATATTGTGTATGTTTTCTACATATGTATTTGTTTAGCCAGCAAAACAATATCGCAATTTGTAAAGAATAATATAAATAAATAATAAGTTACCTTTTATGTTGAATCCTAGAGTTGTAATGATACCTCTTGTTTGAACTGTCAAATACTTTAAATATTCATGAAAATTTATTTGCTACAAATCATGATACCCCGAATGGAACAGTTTCAATAATGAAATTCCTTCGGCGACCCATTTCGTTAGTGAGGTAGGTTGGCTCAGTGCCACAATGGACAGTTCTAGCCTCGTCTTCCACGCTGGAAATTTAACTGCAAAAACTAAGTTGCCATAAATATGCTGGGTCGCACGCTGAATCACACACCCAGTTGTCAGGAATATACAGAGAAAAAATTAAAAGCCTGTCTCCTGCAGACAACAAGCTTTGCTCAAACAATTTTGCGGTCTCCGTTTAAAGTGCGAGATAAAGGATTTTTTATTTGGTACTAGATGATCTACACTGTTATAAAATCTATGAACGGCATCCTCGATATCTATCTGCTACGTTAATAATTAATGGTAATTTTGTTTGCTTTTTCTAACTTTTAATTAAAACATAAAATTCCTGTGTTCATTAAGGCTCCAATGCTATCAAATTTCTGTTGGAATGAAGTTAAGAAGATGGAGGCAAAATAATAACGTAATGCGCTGTATTCGGATACTACATTTTCTGATCAGCAATATTGGAGTAATTACTTTGATTTTATTTCAACAGGTTGTTATGAACATCATCACGTCAATATGGCTACTAATATTTAATGTTTCCCTATATCTTATTTGGCAACAAACAAGAATGCTATTAAACAGACATTGAATGACGCTCCGTCATGCTGCCTTCCAAATTAGGAAAATGCCTTGGCCAAGATATATTTCTCGCTTATCTTTCTTCACGTCATCGTGTCAATTACCGTGTATGTGCTCAAACTAACCCCTGACACGACCAGGATTGAGATTTTGTACAAATAACGTTCTTCCCGATCTTTATTAAGGCATCATAAATGTTATCCCAACCTAATTATTCGTTACCTTTGTTCGTAAGATTAGTAAACCGTAAGATATATATATACTTACGTCGATTTGACACAACTCATCTAAAGAACAACTTAATCTCTATAGACGAAGCACTCTATATTGTTAAAATATTTATCTTACTAATGTGTCATTCTGTTATGTATAATAAAAATAATAATACAGCCTCTAACAAGGGTCCCCGAAGGGGTAGGTAGGAGTATATATAGGTATTACCTACACTTCCACTTTCAGCCAGAGATATATTTTAGGTGCCAACGTGACAGATGGCGAGTCCATCACCGTAACGCAAGCAACACTATACATAAGCCTTTGAATTTCCTTTGGGTTTTTTCTCCATGTTTCCTTAACCATAAAGCTCGTGGTGAGACTAATCACTGCACCTAAGTACAGAAAAAAATATTCGATTCAGTCGGGATTCCTAGATCCTTATATATATATATACCTAGGATATATATATTCCTAGGATATATTTATATAATGGAGCCGTGGTGGCCGAGTGGTTCTCTATGTATCTTTCATTACAGCTCAGGGACCCAATCGCATTTCCTTTCAATATCAGATTTTAGTTTAGTACGTCTCCTGCATATCGCCAAATCTGTCTGTAGCGGGCCATGCTACGCACCGCTACACGATTTGGCCCGAAATATCAAGTCAATAGTTCCAAGCGCAATGCGGATGTAAGATAAGAATTGTTCGGTTTTGGGGTTGGCAACCATTTAAATAGAACTCTATTGTCATAATTATATAATTTTTGATATACTACAGGCCGCTAAATGAGAATGTTGGATTCAATAAATATACGTGGACTCGGAGATTTAAGCAGTCTCTCTTTGCTAAGTAAATAAAAATTAAACATTAGATTCATATGTATTGTTTACACTCTGTTGTATGCTCTCATTATCCATGCAAGAGATCTAGATGTATGTGATTCCGGGAATCCGTAGAATATTCTTAGTTGCTACATAGAGCAATACGCATACCTTGTAAAAAAATACTGTTTTCTCTTGAGTCTTATTCCTACTCTTTTTACTGTGTTATATTTCATCCTAAATGTAATTTATATGAGGAACGCAAACCTCGCATTTGAATTAAAAGAACGAAGTAAATTTGGACGACGGCCATTAAAAAATGCTGTTACATCTTCAACAGTGTAAATTTCATAGCGCTCTCTAATTAACACAAAAAGATCGGATTACAGAACTCAAAGAGAGTTTTCCTTTCCCTTCCAGTTTTGGTGCTCTTATAATGCATTTTTTTTGACAATTATGTAGGAATTTTAAATTTAAATCTAATTTTGTATTTAATAAATATTAGTCTTCCCGCTTATCTACTCAGGTCCTCCAAGAACTAGACTGAGATATATTAACACGTACCTTTCTCCGGATATGTAATTGGATCCGTGATAGACATCAATACGAATTAATATAGCTTCTTTGGCAAACGCAAATATTCCTTTACGACACAGCATTTATTGTGACTAAAGTAATGTGTAATAATTTGTGAAACTCTTTGTATTAAAACTGTCGGATTTCAATATCGATACGAGATTATGCAAGTAGACAGACCTAACAAATATCTGTTGAGATCATTTTAAAATGTCACGTTCATGAAAACCACACACTGGGGTGTTCGTGCAACAAATAGAAATGTGAGGAGACCTTTCATCCGCAGCGTGACATCCTGTCTCAAAGCCGCTTTGACTATAAAATATTTCTTATTGTGCTTACGTTTTACTTGAACACAAATCTGAAGATGTCGGCCTTTGTGATCTCGCGCTCGGGTGCGCAAAAGGCAAGAGTTATGATTGTTGAAGGATCTGAAAATGTTATATGTATATATCATTTTATAGACGGTATAGGTATATAACAAAAATAAAATTTATATTCATTTTGACTGAACTTATTTTCTTTTATAGAATGTGTAATGAAATGTTTATAAATTCGTGAATAATTGTGAATTATTTTGTTGAACTAAAATTTTTCCGTATCTGATATGTAATCTGATATGTAGTTCGTAAGCTCGGTTTCACTTTGGGCTTTAATGAAAATAAATTAAGGCATTTCTCGACAAATCGATGGTTCTGTCTGTAGCCTGGGAAACATTTTGCTCCATTTACGTGGCATCGCAAATAGATTTTGCGACCGGACCAAACAGTTCGATGAGAGCTCTCGTTCAGCTGCTCTCTTATTACTTCCTGTGGAATGTAATTACTATTTTATCGTTCAATTAAAGTCCTATTTCGAAACATTGTTTTAGGAATAACATTATTTCGGAATATCGTACGAAGAAGAAGTAATTTTCTTGCAAACAATATAAATTTTTGTAACTTTGTAAGGGTATGTCTGATTGAATAATATCTTGACTGCCACTGACTTGACCACAGACTGATAGCAAGAAACTTATGCGCCTGATTTATAAATATACTAGCTCTCCGCCCAGCTTCACTTAGGTGAAAAAGTTATATTGCACGTAGCACGATCTATCGGATCCAATTGTGAAAAAATAATCCATTCTCGATTATAGCTAGTTTGGAGCTAACAGAAAACTGTGACTGTCAAATAATAGACAAATAATTTGCTGTAATGCAATAATATTGCGACTATAAATAGAGATGTAAGCTATCCTATCTTTCAAGTTGGATCATACTGCACACGGTGTGGAAAGTTGATTAAAATCTGTTAAGTAGTTTAGGAGTCCATTGCGAACAAACAACGTGACGCGTAATTTATATATATTAAGAAAATATAAATAAAATAGAAGTACTCCCGGCAATAATAATTTGTCAAAACATTTCGAAAGGTGCTACGAAGATCTATATCCTCAGAAAAAATGTCATTGGTACAGTCGAGATTCGAACTTGCAATTTACGACTACTCGAACCACTCGCCCGGCCACCAGGGCTTATTAATAAGTTTATTATAAGTCTGCAATGAGGAAAATCAGTCATAGGCTTATCTATTGGGGCATCTGTTTGATGTCACCCTTGTGAATAAAAAAAAAAAATATATACATACATATCATCACGTCGAGACCCTTATCGGGTAGACAGAGAGATAAGAGAGAGATAGTGCCAGTTCTCTCTAGATTTACATACCTCTTTCGCTTCGTCCACATTCATCAGTCTCTTCATACATGCTCGCCGGTTTCGAGTACTCTTGACAACAATATAAATAACCAGTATACGTAACTGTAAAGTATCCAACTTGGTTGTATTCTAATTAATACGCACAGATTTATTCGAAACAAGGGCCTTCTGTTTGGGATGTTAAGGCAACTGCCGCTTTAATGGTTGTCTGGTGACAAATTTCAATAACGAACACTGCACTTGGACATTTTCATCCTTCTTGTTAGACGCAGTAATTAATTATTTTTATATAAACCCTCGTTTTAAGTCCTTAAAATTAGGCATTCCACCAATACATTGAGCTTTGTTTTATAAATATATCTATGCAATATAATTTATTTTTGTTTCAGGTAAATGACGATGAGTTGGTGAGACGTGAGAATTCTGAGATTTACCGGTGTTGTTGGTGCGCATTTTGTTTGCTTTGAACAATAACATCTTTCCACTATAGTCTCCGAAGTGTTACTCCCTTTTTTCGCCAAAAACTTATATTTAGGTGCCAATGATGGATAGAGTCGCCATTCCTCTGCTCCGACTATATGTACATACGTATTTCTTCTTTTCCATTCCATGATTTTCTACACCGTTAAGCTTGTGGTGTGTGACTAAGTTAATAAAAAACGCATTGTTTTAAATGAGGTTCCTAATTTATCGAACCATTCGGCTACCGCAACTTAATCTTAATGCCTTAAGCATTGTTCCATATGCCTAAACTCTTATACGCAAAAATGAATAACATCTTCCCATTTGTTTTGGACTTACAAGAATGGTATTAGCAGTGATTTATGTATTCGTTTACTGTAGATCGTAAATCGATGCCAGTTCTGCTCCTCGATGTATTAACGAAACTTGCGTCTTGACGTTAATTATAATTAAGTGTTGTTTCCAATTACTTATACGATTTCGAGGGGTTGTTCTCATTATATCTTGATTCGTATCGATAAATGTTACGAGCACTTTTCTTCCATTTACCATTAAATCTCCGACTTTTGGTTGATTGCGCACGTTTTCAAATCTATACTAATATTATAAAGCTGAAGAGTTTGTTTGTTTGTTTGTTTGAACGCGCTAATCTCAGGAACTACTGGTTGGAATTAAAAAAATATTTTTGTGTTGGATAATCCATTTCTCTAGGGAGGTTTTAGGCTATATAACATCACGCTACGACCAATAGAAGCGAAGCATAAATGAATGATGTTGCCAGAACGGGAAAATATATTCCTTTTTGAGAGCTTCCGTTGCGTGCGCTGCGTAAACGGTTTAAGTTACACAAATATCATGTATGAGGGAATTGTTCCTCTTTAAAAGTTCTAAAAAAAAGTCCGCGACAGCATATGTCTATCTTTTAAGATTGACTCACTATAACCTTTTTTATGGCAATCAAGTCCACGATGGGCTCCTACTTAACCGATTTCAATCAAATTTGCACACCGTATGCAGTTTGATCCAACTTAAAAGAAAGGATAGCTTACATCACAATTGGACCCGATAGGTGGCGCAGCGATCGTGTTTCAGGAAATTTTACTTTTTCACCCGGGCGAAGCTGGGCGGGACAGCTAGTGTGCTTATAAGGATTAATTGATAATTACTATGTATATGCTGATATAGATGATAGAATGAGAAACGGCAATGCACTCGCCGTCTGTCACGTTGGCACTTAAATATATTTCCGGTGAAAATAAGTTGTGATAGTACACCCCTTTGTCTACTTTTTCTGCGACCTTTGAAGGCGTGTAAGATGTACTGTATACACATTAATTTAAGTTTATCGTTATAGACTAACTCTATAGTTAGTCTAATAAAGTAAGGATAAAAAATGACCGACTAAGCAACAAATACTGGACTTATAATAATTGGCGTGAACAAAATGTTCTCTATAACAAACGCCTTTGGTATCACATACCATAAAAGCGTTTGTTATAGAGAAAGTCTTCGCTATTATCACATAACGCACCTTGCTTAAGGGTAAAGCTCAAGCTGTTACTATCCCGCAGGCTCAAAATATCATACGTGTTTAATCTTTTTGGTGTTTTCATTGAAGGAAATATAAAGCGCATAGAGTGACAAATAACTGTATTTTATTCAATAACCATATTGGTTAATATTATCCACAAACTTTTCCACTCACAAGGGTCAACAAACTCGAACAGTGTTATAATACGATTTCCGCTGATTAATTTATGGTTAGATTTTCTTAAACATATCCTCGTTCAGTACTCTGTTTGGGAATGCCGATTAATTTAATTATCACGTTTGATAACGAAACCTGTTTATCTCTGAATTATGAGTAGAGCGATGTTGGTTGGAAGGAGATATGGATCTGGGATACTCCAATTTACAGGTCTGTTGGCACATTTCTACGGATGTCATTACATGGTCAGTTTAGCGGGTTTGGCTTGAGTTGGTAACTAAAGCGAGTTAGCGAATTAGAATATAACAAAAAGAAATGGTTTTACGTGATTAGATGTATATATCTTCACTACTTCCTACAAGGGTCGCAGACAAGGTTGGCAGAAGTATGTTACGCACTTATCGTACGTCCACTTATCGCCAGTGATATATTTTATGTGCCAGCTGGTGGGTCCTATACCTAATTAATTCAAACTAAAATAAAAAATTTAATACTTATTGAAAAAAAGAAATATAAAAACCCAATCATTATCATACATACATATACCACTGTGGTCCATGTGAACTCGTTCAACGAGCACGAAAATAAATCCACCCTTGGGGCGACCGTTTAGGTCGTCTTTCGAACTAATGTTTAGGATAATCAGCTCGAGCTGGCTGAGTACAACGTTATGAAAATTTAATTTATCGTAACATAGAAGTGAAACGTCAACTTACTCGTAAAGTATGAAAGGACTACGTAACCCTGTATAAAATTTCTGTCGTTGAACGAAGTTGTCCGGATTTGATTAGTTGGACCAAGGCCCAACGGAATTCGATTAAGTCAGCCCGTGTCACGCGAAGTTCGAACTTTCATAAATCGAGTCCTCGCTGAAATGTTTGGTAGGAAATTCTAAGCAAATCAGAGGTTATGTAAAGTACTTCCAGTACTCGACTACTAAAATCGGGATATTTCCGCTCTTTGCCTAACTCTGTTGTTAAAACTGAGTTTTACAGCAGCATCTTTATTTGACGTAATGTAGAAACTTTGGAGACGCTTACATTGTTGGCTGTTATTTGTATGAGGTTTCAACTTATCATTGAGGTAATTTGATGTAGAAACAATTTTAGCTCCTCAGTCGTTCATTAAAAGTTTTCATGAATTATTTACTGCGTCTAAAATTGGCTCAGATTATGCGGGCCGAGTTTCTTACAACTTCAAGAGTTGTCTAGGTAAGATAGTATTTTCAAGAGCCCTTATTAATGGCAAGAACATATATATCACTAGTAAAAAATACTGGTCATTTATTTCCTTTTGAGCCGCAAATGGATCTATAAAATCCTGAATCCACTTTCACTCGGCAAGTCCATAAATCGATTATGCGGAGGCATTGAAGGGTTTGGTTCCATCAAAACTCGACGGTTGCCGTCATCCCTTTGCTTTTATGTATTGTAAAAATTGTTTTGTCTAAATTTCCATGAAACCTGAATCAATTGGTTTTGCTAAATTAATTATAAAAGATACTTTATTTTTAATGGTATTGCAATTTGTAATGAATATAAAATTTACAAGTAATGTAAAACATGGTATGTCGCTTTGGCCTGAAATTTACGTATATTGTCGATCCAAGCTGTTTGAGAGTGCTTTTCTAGAATTTTACATAAAACGATTGGCAGCTGACCTCCGCCACCCATTGGCAGGAGAATTCGTTTTCCTGTGTTGAACAAGCCGTCGGACTTGTTTTACATGCTCTTTGAGTCAAAGCAGAGTGAGTATATATATGGTATAGAGTGGGCGAACCTCCAACAAAATTTTAGCCTTTAGCGTAGGTCCATTGTTATCTACAACAACTATCATAGCAACTATCATATAAATAAATTTGTATTGATTTTACAAAATACTATGATCCACATGCCAGGTAGACCGTAAGCAGTTACTTAGCCTATAGGCACAAGCAATACCTTAGGTATCCGGTACTCCCGCGTTGTAATAAAATCTAAATATCTTAATCATGATGGTATTGGTTGATGGTGTTCACATAAATAAAAATATCCCGTTTCTAGTGCAGCTATTGACCTGATATGCAAATGTCACTGTTAAGGTCGACCAATAGCGGTTTTATTTTTAGTAACAAGTGCGAAGCGCACTACAACAATCTATATGTGTAATCAAATATCCACAATAAACTTTTAGCCAACTGAAAGCGAACGGAACTTTAACACAGTTTTGTGAATTTATCATTCAATATTTCCAAACAAATCGTTTCAAAGCTCGGAAATGTTTCTGTATTGAGAGTGAATCGATGATACTTCTATATGCACGGAATGGTAGCGCATTAAGATGCTTGAACGCTGCAAGAACACCCGCGGTTGAACCTATTCATTTCCAACCGCGATTTCTATAAAGTATATTTTTTAACATAGATTTCCTATTTTCCCCGACGTGATTAATTCAAAATATAATTTTATTTACTAATCGATACATCGTAGAGGAAACCTACGTTGAAAAATACGTTGCAGAAAATAATTAACGACACATGTATAAGCTGTGCTTTAGATATGGCGATTGACTCGCAATCATCATCATCAAAGGCAATACAAGACCGTTGCTTTTTCATGTGGCAATAAATATTACTACCGCTGTTGAATAGCTTTCGTGTATTGTAACTAACGTCGGTTTGATGTTCCTACGGTTGTGTTCACTTTCCCGAGAAAATCTTTCGGCTTAATTTGTTACGTTACCTTACGAATCCTGTGATGTATATATTTGTCCTTTTTACATAATTTTTGCTTATAGCACGCCACGCTAATTTCCTTAGAACATATCCGTATAAAGAATAGTTTGGTAAATATACATTTTACGTATAATCATCGTCATATGCTATGTGATCAGATGTCACGCTTTTGGGGTATTTATTTGTGAATTTCCGATTTTTCCCAATTAAGAACCGGCTCTAAAAATTTTTTTTCTTTGAAAGAGTATTCTCCTGCGGTTCATGTTTTAATGTCAAAAGATACACAATTTAAACAACATTGAAGCCCTTCCTTTAAACACTATACAATAATGATCGTCGGAGTGGTTAGCAGACGTGTAAAGTTAGCTCCGGGTTAAAAAACTACAATCTTGACTTACTTTTTATGTAATGTCGTAATACACTTATTGTATTAACTCAATATTTCATCGCCCACTGTGGGGTGTGCGTAAATCATAGTATGTCTATTGAAAGGCTGATTTATTTCACGACCCCGATAGCTGACGTCACTCACAGTATTGTAGCGTGTGTCAAAGAAGGTCCGCGTCCATACTTGTGCAATAATTTAAGACCGCCCCATTCAATTTCTCCTGATATTGTCCGGGAAATATAGGTCAGTTTCGAGAGTTTGATGTGTATTCACGTCCATTTTGTGATACAATGCCAGGAAATCTGACAGGTTGGTGCTGATAACGCTTCGGTGACATGGAAGGTCCGAAATATAACCTTTTTCCTTCCCATTTTATACGTAAATATAACATATTACAACATAACACTCGTTTTAATAGCGATCTCTTTATAATGGTCGTACTGTCTTGATTCAAGAGTATTTTGGTCGCTCGTTTTAAATAATGACAAACTTGTTTATTTGCATAACGTTATGTTTGTTACGTTCTAATGATGTTGTTTATTGAAAAGTTTGACAATTTTGAAACACAAATATATATTTTTATTTATTATTCGTTCCACTCTCTGTTACGGTACTACTTATTGTAATTTTTTTTCCGGCAGAATTAGATAAATAAATAATTCTAAGACTCTACACAAACGTCTAACGCCGATTCTCAAAGTAAATTTTCCGAGGCCGTGTCAAAATTTTATACAATGTAAACAATCCTAATAAATGTTACTGAATTGTTCTCATTATCCCATTTTTTAAATAAATTATGGGTGGGCCTTTGTGTATTCGTGCTAATTAAAGTTTGTACGGGAACAAATTTTCTGGCATATTATCAAACTTAACAAAACCCACGTAAAAATTTTGGACGTCTGTCTTCTTTAATGTGAAACCTTATAAGGTTGTTTTTCAGCTAATTGAGGTTATTTAAGACAAGGATAGCCAGAGTAGGTACTAGCGCACACTTTCAAATGAAGGAAAACATAAGGGACTGCTGGCAGATGCTGGATGCGGCAAGCTGAAGACAGGGCGCTATGGCGCTCATTATGGGAGGCCTATGTCCAGCAGTGGACTAGAGTGGGCTGATGATGATGATGATGATGATAAAGACGAACCTGCAACCTGAAAAAAAAGAACTTGCATACGTTTGCAAAAAAAATCAAAGGCATACGTGTAGTTGTGCTTGAGTATCGGTGATGGACTCGCCATCTGTCACGTTAGCACCTAAAATATATCTCTGGTGAAAAGTGGGTGTGTGAATATTACCTGCACACTTCTGCCTATCTCTTCGGTATCCCTCTGAGAAGCCGTGAAGATACATTTATATATGACATCGAGATGTGTTTTTTTTTTAGATGATTAGTCCAATATATAATGAGTAGTATACAAAAATGTTTCCCCGTGATGCATGAATATAGTGCTATCAAATTCTGAATTAAGTTTTATTTTGTGACTTTTCCATTCCCAATGATTAATGTAACCAACGGATCTTGATGGGCCCATTTAGCCATTTACATTTTACAAAGAACGGGAGGACACGTAATTGATAGCCCCAAAGAGTCAACGATTAAATGCCTCGGTTTAATTTAATTTAAAGGTATAAAAAGCTTACGGATTTAAATTAGATACAGAAACTTGACGTTCAATTCCTTTACTTTATTCATTTAAACATTTTCTCTTTAGAGAAACGGTCAGCCGTGTTGCTATTTGTACTTGATATGCTATACAAAGCAATAAACTTGCACGAAGTTAAACTTATTTATAAGTTAATAATTGTAGTACGTGCGCTATACATAAATCATGCCAAATCTATCAAGGGTTGGATAGTAGAGCGCCAATTCTATCGAGATGTAAAGATCTATTTCGTTTCATGATTCACCATTCAGCTTTCTTTTATAAAATAATAATATATCCTCACGCCTTCCCACAAGGGTCCCCGAAGGGGTAGGCAGAGGTGTATAGGTAATACAGGTAATACCCACACACCCACTTTTGTTCCGGAATATACCTATATCGTTAAAGATGGCACTCTTACTTAAAAATGTACACATTGATAACATCAACATCGTTAAACAATAAAAAAAATATATTGTTTATGTTTCCGATACAATAATTAATACATTTAACAAAATAAAAAACAAACAAAACAAAAAATGCCGTGGTGGCCGAGTGGTTCGAGCAGTTGCCTGCGACACAAAGATCGCAAGTTCGAATCCCGACTGTACCAATGAGTTTTTCTGTACTTAAGTACAGTGATTAGTCACACCACGAGCTTTACGGTGAAGGAAAACATCGAGAGGAAACCTGCATACGTCTGAGAAGAAATTCAAAGGCGTATGTATAGTCGTGCTTGAGTAACGGCGATGGACTCGCCATCTGTCACGTTGGCACCTAATATACCTCTGGCGGAAAGTGGGTGTGTGGGTATTACCTAGACACCTCTGCCTACCCCTTCGGGGACCCTTGTGGGAAGGCGTGAGGATATATATAACAAAATAATGTATTTA
This sequence comes from Drepana arcuata, assembly GCA_016069955.1. Taxonomy (NCBI): domain Eukaryota; kingdom Metazoa; phylum Arthropoda; class Insecta; order Lepidoptera; family Drepanidae; genus Drepana; species Drepana arcuata. Next base: position 4,950 of record JACCPG010008335.1, on the reverse strand, counting down.
TTGTTAAAGTTAATTACTAACACAATCAGTACGATAATATTATTTTCCATCCCCCAAAAATGATTAACCGAAATCGGTACCAAATCAACAGCTTGTGTGTAATGGTGAAAGTTTTATTGTATCGATAAATTTATAGTCTGACCAGTTCAAACGTATAATCGTGTACTGTGATCGCTAAGTTCGGTCGATAGAGTTAAGTCTAATTGAACTTTTCCTCAGTGATTAATAACTACCAGGATCACCAACATTTTAGATTACGTAATAGCAACGTGTTATTGCTAACAAGATGAAGGGCCTACTGGGACACTGCGCAGTCAGCGTGTGCCGCAGTCAATTATTCATAATTATGTTTAATTTTAAGTTTTGTTTTGATTAAGTATATTATAATACATACATACATATCATCACGCTGAGTCCCTAACGGCGTAGGCAGAGAGTTATATAATTATATTATTCATTATAATATGTTGTTAGAACTATATAATTTGAGTGGTCTTTCGTCTGAAATAAATTATTAATTATTGTTATGATCAAATCCTAAGAGTATTTGTATCGTGGTGTGCAGAGCCATGGTGGCCAAGTTTAAATTGTCGCCTGCGAAGTAAAGATTGAACATTCTAGTTCTGATGGACTATCAAATCAATGACTATTTCTGACAGTGATTTATTACATCTCAAGCTTTATGGTGTAGGGAAACATCGTAATACTGTGTATGTTTGAGATGAAATTAAAGACGTATGTACAGTCGTGCTCGAAAGACGTCGACCGACTCGTCATGTTTTATGTTGGCACCTAAATATATCTTATGCTTAGATAGCAGGGGATCGATATACCCCTTCCTTGTAATAATAATAACAACAGTTTGCGTCAAACAATTTTTGTATTAGCCGAGCAGTTTATGTGTTATTTATATCTAGTTTTGTTTAAGTGATCTTATTGTCAACGACATACTAACGTATACAAATATTCTCATTACTCGATAAGTAAACTGTACTTGATAATTTGTGGGGTGAGGCTGACCTCGAGCGCTTCCTACGTCCGCGTCTGGAGCAAATTGTCCGGATGGTTTATTGTTACTAAACCTTGCCCTTTAGTATTTAGTGGCCATTTTGCGAGGCTGTGTAGGGCAACAGATTTCCAAGGTCAGTCATGTAGTGCTTCCTACGTAACATTAGGTTAATATGAGAATTCGTTGCGGTATTTATTGGAAGACAAGGGGCTTGAGGAAGAGAAGGATGGTGGATTTATGGTGCTCGTTCCATATCTTCATTATATGTATGTTCTACTGTTCGTCCTAAACGATTGGACCGATATAAATTATTTATTCAAATCTATAACTCACGCTTCTAATGTTTAACCAAAATTTGATTGTCATAATATCTTATGTTAATTCCCAGAGGCATGGGCCTGCTCATCATTAATACAGGCTGTCCTGCACCCTAGCAATGAGAGCAGTTGCAAATGCACCACCTATCCTTGTAAAAATCATTAACTTTTACAAATAATTCACTATTTAAGCATACCTATTATAAATGACATTTTCTGTGTGCCTTTAGGTGGATCCGAAAATGGTTTAGATTCACAACTGGACCCGATAGGTGGCGCCACCATAGTATTTTTTCACCTGAGCGAAGCTGGGCGGGACAACTAGTTCATTAATAAAATTCTAGCAACTGGTTTCTGGCTATGTAACAAATCGCAATTTCTATTAGATGATTCCGAAGCTCAAATATCACGTAGCCCGCCATTTTGGATATACCTAAGTTCAAATCTAAATTCCTGAAAAGTAACAAGCGTAGTATCATAGATGCGGCACGTGTAGAATATAAACTAACGTACACGTGGAACAAAATAATATGTTTGGAATAAAATGTTTCGTGAGGGTGTACGGCACATTTTATATTAAGCAAGACCCAATAGCAGTAGCTACTTGTGATAATAGCCTCTATAGCATTGATGCTTTTCCATCAGTTTATTGAAAGTATTTAGACATTCTTCTTATGAAAAAACTTCCTGATAACTAAATAATTTTCATCAAAGGAATAAAATTAACGGAAAATGTCTAGTAGAACAAATTATTCTTGAGATATATTTTATACTTTATTGAAATTCTTGAGTTCTTTTTTTGTAATAAATGTGTTAATTCTGTGTATAATATACATTGTATTTTTCAAAATTTTCATCCGAATACATCCAGTATTTGGATAATTTTATCCAGTAAATTTTGAAATTTCATACACTTGCAAAGTTTCATTGGCAATAGTAATGTGAATAGAGACAGATACAATGTAAATTAAAAAACGTAAAAGTCGAATTAATACTAAGTACCTATCTTACATAGATACAGAAGATCATTACCATATAAGCTGTACTCAGTGTTAAGTGCAAACACTTAAAGAGTTAATAAGCTGTTGCTTAATAAAATAAGCATTCACCTCTGTAAATGCTTATTTTGTGTTGCACAAAAGTTTGTGCTACATCCATACAGTATTAAGTATTAAGGTTATCCAGATTATTGGTTTTAAAGTAGCCCAGTGTTTATTTCTCACTATCCAGCATTTTATTTATAAAATAAACAATATATCCTCACGCCTACCTACAAGGGTCCTCGAAGGGGTAGGCAGAGGTTTGTAGGTAATACTCACCTTCCGCCACCACCCACTTTCCGCTAGAGATATATTTTAGGTGCCAACGTGACGGATGGCGAGCAACTACTCGAACCACTCGGCCAACACGGCTGATAATTTTATTTATAGACAATATATCTCGAGACGTTCTTTACTTTTAGTTCTATTAATGTTCTCATTTGTAAGTCTTACAGTGTTATTACACTAAAACGCTATTGTAAGTTGCGACCTTTCATATTCAAGTTGATGTGTTTTATGTTATTTACATAATGTCTTCATTACCCTTATTTCACACATCTTCCGTATTTTCTGCAGGGACACGTGGCACTGACACCTACTTATCACTGAACATATATTTTCAAGTACCAACGTGACAGATGTCGAACCCATTGCCGTTTATCGGGCCCTTTTTCCAAACCCAGAGTACATTCCAGTAGGCAATTCTAAACATGAAATAGCCATCGATCAATCGAACCTCGCAGCTTAGCAAGGAAAACAATTTATACGTCGTCGCCGTTGAGCATATAGTAACAGTTGAAATTTATTAATATACTAGCGGTCCGTCCCGGCTTGGCACGGGTGGATATAAGATTAGAAAAGAAAATATAGCCTACTAGCTTATGCCCGCGGCTTCGCCCGCGTGGAAAGAGCAACATACATATTTTTGCCTTTATCATATTAGAGCTTTGAATCTTTCGGGATTCAAATGTATTCTATGTCTTAATCCTGGATATAAGCCATCACCATTTTAGTAAAACGGCATTTTTTTCAGTCGTAAAAATGATTTATTTTTTCAATAAAAAGTATCCTATGCTACTTCTAACACCTCCAAGAATATGTGTACAAAGTTTTATGATGATCGGTTAAGTAGTTTCTACGTGAAAGCGTAACAAACAAACTAACATTCACATTTATAATATTGGTAAGGATGTCACTTGAGGTGAGTGTAGCTTTCAAATGGTGAAAGAAAAAATAGGTCCAGTAGTTTCAGAGCCTATTCAATACAAACATACTTACATCTTTTACAAATCTTTCCCCTTTATAATATTAGTATAGATTACGTATTTCATCTTTAATTCTCGCTATATTTGTATCTTTATATAGCGTACTGTAACGTCGTGCTCATAGACCTAGCATTTGTGTGAAGAAAAATTTTACATAGAAATAACAAGGGCTACATGACATCCGAGATCGTATGGTAATCTAGATATCACACTGATATCTAGATTATCTTAAGCTGGGACACAGAATATAAAATCTTTCTTGCTCATATATTGTATGAAACATTTTAAATAATGAAGAAAAGTCCCGCATTCATATGTTGGATCTCATAATTTTTCTCCATTATTTGGTTATACGCCTCGTTGCTTTTTGACCTTTTATCCTTCATACAACAATGGCGGCAACTAAACATACAACCTGCTTGATGGTATGCGGTTATCTTAGTCGCAACGCGCGTGTGATACTCTGGGTATTTCTGACGCTCATAGTTGGCGGATTGAATGTATAATGTGTTGTTTAAAACAAAAGAAGAGTAATCCAGAAGTCAAAGTTGCAACAGATTGCAATGCAATTGCAATCTGTTGTAGAAATGTAGTAGTCAATAAAAGGTACCTATCTAAACCTGCATACGTCTGAGAAGAAATTCAAAGGCGTATGTATAGTCGTCGTGCTTGAGTAACGGTGATGGACTCGCCATCTGCCACGTTGGCACTTAATATACCTCTGGCGGAAAGTGGGTGTGTGGGTATTAACCATACACCTCTGCCTACCCCTTCGGGGACCCTTGTGGGAAGGCGTGAGGATATTATTATTGTTATTACGTATCTAAACAGGGCCAACTATTTTTGGTCACTTATGCAAACAAATCAAAATATTATTGAAGAGTGAACAACAGAGAATCAAGCCAGAAATATAATCACAGACCAGAGTAGTGGAAAACGTCTCCCTTTAAGTTATTGACTAAGCTCAAACCATGTTTGATGACGGAGACGTGTTTCCCAAATTGAATCTAAGATCAACGTCCGGTGTAGCTCAATGAGTTGTCGATGGCTAGAAATTGCAAAGACGTGACTGAGAGCCCGACTTCATATTGCGCCAGTGGATGGTTGAATTTAGAACGAAGCGAGTGCAATTCTGCTTGATTTCACCCTTCGTTCAAGTAATATCTTAAATTTTCGTGTTACTCTTGTAAATAAAAAGGTCGTCAAACAAATTAATTCCTTGAAAAGCGTCATCCAATTACGCTGTTATGTTCGCTTTTCAGCAAGTCATTTTGAAGCGTACATACCTCTATAGCTATATACCTTTACCTCTATACTTA